>PVIR01036388.1:0-15853 GCA_004026965.1 Petromus typicus
CCTCCTGCCTCTGCCTCCCGAGTGCTGGGATTACAGGCGTGAGCCACCACGCCCGGCACTGTGGTATGTGGTACTGGTTGCTGCTGGGTGTGGGTCTCCACACCCAGTATTGTTATGTGGTTACCGGGGAATCGAACCCGGGCCCTTGCGCTTGCAAGACAGGCGCCGGAACCACTGAGCTAACTCCCCGGCCCAAAATTAACATTTTTTAAATAAGTCTTTACAGACATAATTAAGGACATTGAGCTTCTATTCTTGACTCAAGCGGGCCCTAAATTTAATGAAAAGTATGCTTACAAAAGAAAAGAGAAGGCACACAGAGAGAAAGGCCAGTGCAGATGGAGGCAGAGACCGGATGATGCAGCTACAAGCCAAGGAATGTCAAGGATTTTTAACAATGCCAGAAAACTAGAAGAGAAGCATCAAAGAGCTTCTCCTCAGAGCCTCCAGAAGGAGCCAAACCTGCTGACCATTAGATTTGGATTTCTGACACCCATGACTGACAAAATAAACTTCTGTTTAATGATACTAGTGAATGTGTGGTTTATTAATTTATTATGGCAATCCTAGGAAACTAATACAAAAGAAAACATGGTTCTTTACATACATAAATATGACCATGTCATTTTCCTAAGGAAAACTTCCAACTACATTTCATTAGACTCAAATGGAATTCAAACTCTTTTCTCCAGGTCATTCAAGTCATATATAAATAATATGCTTACCTCCACACTGTAGCCAGAACAACCTTGCTCTCTAATATTCCTTACCTCAATCACTTCAATCCTGCTCTTTCTGTTCCCCAAATACACCAACTTCAGGGATAAATTCCACCCTCTTAGAGAGGCTTCCTTGATCACACGTTATACATATACTGCCACATCACACTCCACCCCACTGCCCTGTCCTCTTATAGAATAGTCTATGTCTTTGTTTTCTGATTGGTTGTGAGCATTTTCTGCTTCCCATAAAAGCAGGTTCTTGCCTGCCTGTTCACCGATGAACACCCTAAGAACAGGGCTAGATATATGGTAGGTGTGCAATAAATACTTTTTTAATTAATAGATGCTTCAGTGAACTAATCTAACCCAAGGGACCAAGAAAACCACCATATCTAGAAAGAGAAAGCACTTGATATTATTTAATCCTCAGCTTAGTTCTGAATCTGTTCAGGTGACAACTAGGTCTGAATCTGAAACTCAATTGGTCTCAGCAGCAAAGTAAACCCTTACATTACCTGCCAACATCTTCTGCCCCTGCTGAAGCAATTGAAATGTCCGCCCCTGCTGAGCAAAGAAGGGTCTACATCTCACAGTGTCTTTGTAGAGTTGGGGGTTTTTGTTTGGTGGTGGTGGTTTTTTAAGGGGAAGGAGACCAGGAGGATAATTGTGGACAGACAATTGTTTTACCAGAGGATGGCTGGTAGCTGTTTATGACCCACCAGTGGATGAATGCTGACTATCAGTTAAATAACTGAGAGGACCAAAAGCTGATAGCTGATAGAAAGTTTATTAGACTCACACAGGTTTATATACTGTATATGTAGAAATAGTGACCATAATAGCTGGCTATGGGAAAAAATAAGGGAAGTTTACCTAAGTATAAGTAAACATCTCTAGCAGAATACGAAGAACATTTTCTACATCTCTGTAGAACATCTGATGTAACATAAAATAATCAGAGAGGAAGGAGCACAGAGAACATCATGGCTCACACATCTATGAGCTACTTTTGGCCAGGGTCCTGGCATTTTGGAGATGAGTCATGCAGCAGTCACTAGTCCTTAAATGATCCCAAAAGCTTCTGGAGAGGTATGGACATGTGACCAACTGCTCTTTTACACAACTGGCATTATATGTTGTTAACTGTATAAATTTTTCTACACAAGGTAATAGTACTAGGGCTTCTCATAACAGAATACTTCTCATAACAATTCATGAGTTCTAGATCTACAAAAAATTTTAAATGACTTAAAGCCTATGCAAAAATTTTCAATTGGTCTCCTTAGGCTAAAGTCCTTGTCCTTGCTATAGGCCATATTTATGCTTATGTCTTTGCAAAAAATAAACATGTCTAGATCCCCTCCCATCAACTGCAGACCTACACAGCCAATGTGCTATTAAAAGACCCAACCACACACAGATCTCCCAAAAGATGTAAAGATGGCCTTCCCGATAGACAATACCTTAAAAAACTGATAGCTGCTCTCACTCTACATACTATGAATGCTGTAAAATGTACTCTCTGTTCCTCTACTGTCCTCCAGTGTCCCACCCCAATGTCCCATCTCTGCGGACCTGCTGACCTACATATTATCCCCAGATCTATGCCCGCAATTGAGTTCACAGGCCACTTCTTCTTGGACCAGAATACTTATACTACTTCACTTCTTCCTAAAGCTACTCAGTAGTTTCCCATCAGCCTTGTGGATAGAATCCTTCAGCTGCTAACAATATCCTCCCAGCTTAGAGCTGCCAAGAAATCTACAGGACCAGCAGCTGCAATTTCTTACCCTCAAGTATTCTGTGATCTTCAGACCCCTCCCCAATGCCTGAGCCCATGTTGCTTAATGGTTCCCATTAGGTAACCAAATCACAGCCTGTAGGAAGTTGATGAAAGGAGCTAGAGGCAGACTTTTCTTAAACAGAGTTCTTGGCACATTGGAGCATGCTGGTCATCTGTGCCAAGTCACAGTCTTCCTCAAGGAGCTGGGCTGAAATGGCCATGCAGCTGTGTAGGGGTCACAGAGACAGAATTATTTAGCAATGCCAGTTCTGGCTTTTGGCAAAATCGTCAGCTCCAAGCCCCACCCTACTTCAACTTCCTTCCCAAACCCACAAATACCACACCTACTTTCTTTGAAACCTCAGGCATCTAAGTTGGCTGGATGTCCAAGCTTCCTGTCCCCCCAGATGACACTCAACAAGGAACTTGCATAAACACTTTTATAAGCTCCTTATTGAATTTTTATTAGGTTATGCTTCTGTTTTAAGTATAGCCACTGCCTTATAGCCACTCTAACTCATTTGAACTCCAGGAACTTCCTAATTCCCTAGACCTTTCTTACATGTCCCCGAGTCCTCTTGACCCTTGAAGGGAAGTGGCGAGCAAACTTACAAACACTCCTAAAGCAGTTCTGATTCCAAATCTCCATCCTTACTTTCCAGAAACTTAATGTAAGAAAGAGTTCTCTCCCCCATCCTCAAGAGGACTATCACAACAGCTGCCCCTGCTGATTCAGCGGGTTCCAACAAAGGCTGAACAGATGCAGTCCTCCTGGGTTTAGAAAACTATTTCTTCTCACTTCCCAGGTTTGCTGACACAATTCATCCATCCTTGGGATGGCCCAGAAGTAAGTATTCATTTCAGCAGGGAATCCTGACACCACAGCTTCTCCTGTGGTCTGGCAAAGATGGGAAGACATATCAGCCCCCATCTTGTCAAAATCTCTGTCCAAAGAAGCTGCAACAAGATTCCCAGCAGAACTGATTGCACCTGCTTACTGGACTGCCCCCAGGAGCATACCCTAATGGAGAATTCAAGACCTATGCAGGGCCAAAAGTGCTCACAATATCTCTAGAGTCTAGACAAAGGTCTCCAACCTACCCAATCATGAAGATCACCTGGGCCACTTGCTAAAAATATGAGCTTATCAACGACTCATTCATGTTCTTAGGATACAGTTCAAAGAGTCCACAAAGATAATCACATAGTGCTCACCTTCATCTCAGAGATGTATTTTCTCACATTACCGTTGCCATCACTCTACTTTACTTAGGGTCCTTTCCCACTTCACAAAAGGACTGGGCTCATTCTTCCCTGGGGCCCTTGCACATTCTGTCCTTTGCCCAAAGTGCCCTTTCTCTGGTTAATTTTACTTCATCCTTGGACCTCAGCTCGACTATCATTTCCCTGACCACTCTTCCTCCCTGAAACTAGCTCAGGCCTCATTAGCCATCCTCATTGGTCCCTTGGTAACATTTATCAAATGTGTAGTGAACTCATTACCTGCATAATTGTGTGTTCATTATCTATCTTCACCAACAGGCTGTGGGCACCACAAGGGCAATGATTGTGTCAGTCTTGTACATGTTGTATCCCCACGGGGCATGGGGACTGACACATGACTGCTGACTCAACAAGCGAACAGACAAAAATATCAATAAGTTAATAAAAAGTTTTAATAAGATCCTATTTTCCACCTTGAGGACATTCAGCAACTTCTAGTATCTAAGCCCCTGATGAGCATAGGGCAATGCACTGCACATCTCCACCTGCCTTTGAATAATGTGCAAGTTCAAAAGGGCAACAATTGCCAAATGTATGTGATTCTTTTTTGCATGACAAAGGGATTCTTCACTTTACAAAAAAAAAATCCCCTAAAAGGCATTTTTAAATAGTTTGTTCCCTCTGGTGCCCATAAGCCGTATTAAGAGCTCATTAATTATCTGCCAGGGAGGCTAGAACTAAGAGGCAAGTCATAAGGATGGTTGCCAAGGGAAGAAATGATGATAAATCAGCACTTTAAGGAAAGTGTAAATCATGAGGGAAGTAGGACTCAATTTACAGAAGGGTGATGTGTATACAGCTTATCAGGAACTTTATTATCACTAAGTGTGTTCAGCAGGGTGGAAACACTGTTGAGTTGGAACTGGATTTCCACCTATGAAAGGCATCCTTTTCCTCTCTTCTTCTCTGCACATCTTTCCATAGCCTCTCTGAGCTGCTGGCTTGGTGGTGCAGTGCAGTTCTTCCTGCCTCTGGAGTTGCCTGCTATCCCATCAAACTCTCCAGACCACTCAGGGTACAGAAGCTCTTCCCAAGAAAGAGCACAGCAAGTGGGCTTTGTAAAGGTCCAGGCCATCTGAAGACAGGAAGTCAGGCATGTGGAACAGTGTGGGGCACTCCTCCAGCTGGTGGTCAGGACTGTACAAAGTGCTCCATCAGGAAAGAGACACTTACGCTATGTTTAGTGGGTATCAGCGCTCACCCACAGACTTCAAGACACCCCATGTCAAAACCAGAAATAAGCACAAAAGCACTTATAAGGAAGGGCTGTTTATGTGGAGCTACTCTACTAAGGGAGTCAGACACTATCACTTGTGTGTGGCAGAGACTGAACAGAAGACAGGGACAAAGGAACGGTTTGTAGTAGAAAAAGTGAAGACTTCAGGTAGGTCCAGATGGGAGGATGTATAGGGAGGCTAACTGGAAGTAGAGTGTCCTGTGAAATTGGTAAAAGGAGTAAACTTGTCTTTCTCTTGTTACAAATAAGGGAAAAATTGGGCAAGCTAGTGGTCACTGATCAAATCTTGGATGTTTGGGACATAAACTGCTGAGGTTGCAGGTCAGAGTTCTGTTTTTGTTTTTTGTTTTTTGTCTTTTCAATTCCTTTTATTGATATACGTTTTCATTACATAATGATTACATTCCTTGTGGCAAGTTGGTCCATATACATAATGCATAGCAGTTCTTTTTTTCATCCCCTTCCCTTCTCCTTTTACCCCTCTTTTCATCTCTCAATCCCCTTCTCGTCTGAAAAAAAAACCTATGTTCCTACTCCTAGCATCCATCTTTCATTTTGTTTTTCATTTATATTTTGGTCTTTTGCTGGAGTGACTTCACCTCTTTAAGTGACATGATCTTGTAGTGGGGTTTATGACAGCCTACATTGTTTCTCTCATGGGCAACAGCTAGATCTGTGTTCACATCCTTACAACACTCCTGGTAGGTGCCGTTGGGGGTTGCTTGACTCTGCCTCTTCCCAGTTGCTCCTCCTCCCCAAGGGCGGGGTCTATGCTTATCACAGGTGTTTTTTAAAGAAAAACAGACTCTCACACTCATTCATTCTCCCCCCTCCTCCATAGTCTCATGGTCTTCCCTTTGGTAGGCAAAGATTTGCCCTGTGGTATGAATATATTCATCTCCCTTCTCATTCCGATTCCTACAGGGCCTTGGGGAAAGGATGATGTCTTTCTTAATCTTCATGGCCTCAGAGTTCAGCATAGTGCCTGGCCCCCAGAAAGTGTGTGACAAATGTCACATGAATAGTGGAATTAATGTTGCACCTTTACTTCAAGCCCTCATGACAAAGAAAATGAAAAGGAAAGAAAATAATGAAAACAACAAACTTGAGGTCATTATAAAACCTCAAGAACTCTCAATAGCAATTTGTAGTAGGCCCTTGGTCTTTAATAAAAGGTAAATGGGCTAATAGTTGGGTCTTCCCTCTCCTTGCCACCTCTCTGCCTGTCTTTCATTATGAAATGATTCTCGACATGATTTCACCTCTCCTCTCTTTCATGTTTTCCCCCACTTTGGGGCTCTTATATTTTCTCAAATCCTCATGTATGCCTATTATGACATAGTGGATGTGGCAAGACCTCAAAGTGCATCTTTAGTGTGATCTCAAAGCTTGCAGGCATGGTGGAGAGAGGATATTTTGAAGAACTACTGCTAAAGTTGGCAATGGATAAGTGCACAGGAGAGACTCCCCTTGGCTACACTAGTTCAAAGGAAATGCACTATTCCTTACATGATGTGAAATGACAGCTACAACGGCAACTCAAACATAACCACGACATCTATCAGAGGCAATGTGTGAATTAGGTACAGCTACTCCAGGCTTATATGAGGGACACTGAGAAACAGCCAAGAAAATTTTGTTTAGCCATGTCACAGGGCCCTCGTCTGTAGAGTCAAAATTATCTAATTCACTCTAGTAACAGCCCCCACCCTGGTTTATCTCAGTTAGATAATTAAAGAAAAATCAAAGGTTTGAGCCTGAGAACTTGTCATTATGCCAGTATTTAGCCATTTGTAAATATAGCAACAGCCAGACCTCTCCTGTAACTAAATGGAGAGGCAATGCCATTCCCATCTCCGCCATTCTCTCCTGATTAACTGTAATTCTGTATGTGGGCTTGCAATGATATTCACAACCCTGAGGCTCTGTAAGATTGGGAAATGCCTTCTGAAGCATCAGACAGAGATTAAATTGTCTTGCCTATAGTTGCAGTGTTAATTTAAATTATAATTCTTTGAAAACTGGTATTGGATTAACAGTTCTCAAAGGACATTAAATTTTATCTAAGGGTGACTCTTTCTGAACCAGAATGTATGATTAACAGGAACATTCATTCTTTTCCTGGGCCATTTTAGTTCCAAAAATTCCTTTTTAAAAAATATTATTGAATATAAAAACCACCATTTTCAAACATTCAACAAATTTTCTCACCTGGTAACCAGTAATTTCTCAGAGAGGCAGACAAGCTAGAGTTTCAGGAATAATGTTCCATTTTCTCTTGAGCCCAGACTTTTATGTGCTTCCACTTCCAAATTGCAGCTCTGTTTTGGAGGACTTCCCTCAGGCTACTATAGATCATCTTGCTTAATTAGGTAGAAAGCTGGGAGGGTCTGGAAATTCATATCCCTCAACCCACCCCCAGTCCTATCCAGCTACTAAAATACTAAAGTATGAAAGGACTAGCCCCTTGCCTCAGATTGGGACAAATGAGGCACAACTTGCCCTCAATAGCTGCCCATGAGCAAGCTGAAATTGGCCTCTAGGACCCTGCTGAGATCACAGCTTTGCTCTACTTCTGTCTCTTCCCAAACAAGTCTCTCAAATTTGCAGCTACATGTCAGCTGCTCCTGGGGAGTGCAAACTAAGACTCCAAGATGATCATCACCTTTTACAAACAGTAAAGTAGCTCAGGGAGGTTAAGTGACTCACCCATAACCACAGGAGCTGAGTCTAGAACTCATGTGTTTTTGTTAGTTAAACATTCAATCAATAGTCTTTATGAACACACTCTGCTCATAATGAGGAGGAGACATTACTAAGAAGAAAAGGAAATAACAATATTTTAGCAGACAGTACTTTCCAACTGAAAGGATTTTGGAATAAAACAGTACTTATTATGTCTTTCTAGGTTGATTTTTGTTACAACTCCACTTGAAGGCAATAAAAAAGAATGACAACTTCTATTGAGCATCATACAGTACTCCAAGTGTCTCAAGTCTCACCAACAGCTTTCTCTCCCCACCAGGATACTGTGTCCAACCAAGCACTTGGGAAAAAGGTAGGAATACAGGGTGTGAGGAAAGATGGAAACTTAATGAGGTCCACAAAGGAGAACCAGAGAAGGAAGGGTCCTGAAGAACTCTACACTAGGGAGGCAGCATTTCTGCACCTGGCCACTATCATTTGCAACACACACCAGAACAACTGCCCTCAGCTCCTTAGACTGACTATGATCGCAGGGAAGACATGAGCTCACATCCTTTGTATCATCCCAAGAAAACTCAGTAGCAACTCTGGGCCATCAACAATGGATCAACAACTTGAGTCTCCACATTCCTGACCCTGGCTCATTCTGGCTGAGACTCAGAAAAGGTAATTACTCACACAGGACTAAACAACCTTGCAAGAGACTATGCCAGTATCTGAACCCAGGAGTGCTCAATTCCAACTGAGCTTTCTGGGTTCCTTAGAGCACCCAATGCAAAGTCCACACTTGAAGAATAATACAGAAAAGGTATGGAGAAAAAATAATGTTCTCACGAACACTCAGTTATCTCCCAGCAGAATAAACCATACTAATAAGTCAGACTGAGCAAATGCTTAAACACAGAGGCAAATGAAAGCCTCATTCATGGACAAAAGAACACAATTAACTCTCATGTCACATAGAAATTGCCCAAAAAGGAGGAGAAAAGTCTAAACATGAGATGGAGCATAAAACAATATACATGTTCTAAAACTCTATAAAGATGACTCTGCTAGAGAGGAAGAATTCATGACAGAAAATGCTGGGAGGCATTCATGTGTCCTTACCTTTAGCTTCATGACAGTTTTATTGCAATCTCTGTACCACTTGCTGTAAAAAAAAAAAAAAAGAGTAGACATTAATAAGGCAAGAAAGGGATAAAGTGGTATTTTCCTAATATGCACCAAAACATGGATCAGATGAAGTCTTTCCTATAAACTAGAGTGGCAAAATGAGGGGAGTAGGCATCTTTTTATTTGCATACAAAACAGAGGAACTAAAAGGATATCAGAAATCTCAGAGAAGTCAGTTTAACCTCATATAGGAGAGGAAGTCTTTGATTAATCTCACTACGGTTGAGCCCCGGAAGAAACCATGGTAAAGAGGAGCAGGCAGTCCTAAACACATCTAAAAAAACGATACCATGAAGTGATGGTTGAAGAACATTTCTCTCCTTACAATGCTTGATTCAGAATCTAAACACTCCCCAAGCACAGTAGATAGGGTCTCTTGGGGGGGCATCATATGAGTCACAGAGAATCTCTTCTACCACTCACCCCCACCAGAAGCCTCTGTCCTTTGAGCTAGGCAGAGGAATGTGAAATTCTTACTTGGCTTCCCTCTGGAGGCTTGATGGTCCATTTAAAATGCAGACAGCCAAAGAGAAAAGCAAAGCCCCATTAACTTGAAGTAGGGCCACTGAAATCTTTCCCATGCACGTGTCCTCTCAAATATGACCTTGGGCCTTTCCTAGCCTATAAAAATATGATGATGGCCAGAGTCTTTTCTTTGGATTTTATGGCAAGAATTCCAAAAATATGTGGAAATGCTTGTCACATAGCTGGTGAGCAGTAACACAGACTTCTCTGCCCTGTAATGGAAAAGTGACACTTGCAAATAAACTTAGGGGAAATACAGGAGTAGAAGGGGAAAGGGAAGACTAGGAGTCAGCTGTGCCTGTCTAAAATGGAGCCACAAGGAAGCATTCACTGTAAACTATACTCTTGGATATGTCAGGGGCCAGAAAAACAGGGATAATTTGGGACAAGTGTCCTTCTGCCTCAACCCTATATATACATGACCACAGGAGACCTGCTTTCCCTGAAGATTATGTAAATGAGGTGCAGCCTCAAGAGAAACTGTGAAGTGGCCATTCTACTCAGGATCCAGACCATAGAGAGATGCTTGTTGCATATAGAGGCAGGAACTAAAGCCCTCCTCATCCTATTATCACTAGATCTTTTACTTGAGTTGAATTCAGAATCCTCTGGAGGACTTGTGGAAACACAGGTTACTAAGCCTCAACTCAGTCTTTCTGACATAGTAGGTGAAATGCAAGCCAAGAATCTGCTTTCCTACCTGTTCCAGGTGATACTAATGCTATTAGTTCAGATATCACACTTTGAGAACACTTGTCCTCTGCCTTCACTCAATATCTTGGTGAGATGCTACTCTGCCTAAAGCCAAGATGCATTCTCCTCTGGACATCCTTGCACTTGAATAAATGCACTGTGCTATGTGACCCCTGAGTCTTCCCAGCTCTGACATTCTGCAATTTTGCAAATATCTAACCACTTCAGTGTGTTTACTGCTGTGCTCTGGGGTGGGAATCAGAGTCCATGTGTGCAAGAGTGATGGAGTGACAAAGAGAATCTCCAAAAAATGGAAAGAGCAAATACTGCATTTTTCCCCTTTGCCCTAATTTTCCTCCATACTCAAAAGTACTCTCTGGACCTCATTTAAGTCTGTGTTGGGATCTTGAGTTTGGCAGATATTTAAAATAAAGAACGAGCTGTCTGGCCAAGTAGTTTCCCTAACCTACCTCCTGTGGAAAGAGGCTCAACCCCTGAGCGTCTGTAACTCAACAGTGACATCTGGTGGCCATCAAGGTGAGCCCCAGGTCCCATAACCACACATCTTTCAGAAGACTGCAGTACACAAGGGGGTGCCTCCATTCTCACAAGTCTATTCATCAATCTCTTATAGCAAATCCAACTTGTGAGTAAATAATTATTTTTCTTGAATTTCAAAAACATTAAAGCCTCTGGTTGATGTTTTAGATCTCTACTTCTTGATCCATTTGAAGGATACCATTCTTAGGAGGCTGACATCCCCACTGTGGTTGACACATCTTAACTAATATCATGTTTAAACTGTTTGGTTAAAAGAATGCATCAAAGCATTTGGCATGAAAAAAATGCAGACTAACTTTGCTTCCAGTGATTTGATCTAAGCAAATAAATAAGTCATTTTCATTTCTAGTTTAACATAACAAGAATATTTTTACATGATAATTTGCTTTTAAAAATTCTAGCTGTGAAGTTTAATAACAGCACATGAAGCTGCCTGTCATTTTATATTTATGTTCCAATCCCAGTTTTGACAGTTCCCATGGACTCTAGACTGCTCAGCTATAGATATTCTAGGCTATGTTTTCATAACTGCAGGTAGAAAATTCAGCTTTATAGCTAGGAAAGAACAAAGGCCCTTCTCAGGTTTCGGACATGGAACTGGCTCACCCTTTCATCTTCCGACAAGGAAAGCTAGCAACTCAAAGAGCTCTCCCTCCCAATCTCCATGAGATGTGGTTCTAGGAGCCTTTTCAAAGCCAACAGTGTCAGGAAATCTCCTCTCACAAGGACTGGCTAACAGCCACAGCAGATGGTACCGATGAGAGCTCGCCCTCTGTGGGGCACTGTGCCCAGAGAGTCCGACATAATCAGCTGAATGTCCAGCCTATTACCAAGAAGGCAGAGCTATGCATATCCCACCTCACTGGTGAGGAAACAGAGGCCTGGCTCATGAGAGTCTCATATCTGCCATGGGCCTGGCTGGCATTTAAACCTAGACACCTGATTCCAGACCAGGGGCTTGCCCGACTGAGATGGGCAGGGTCAAGGTGACCCAACACTGCAGACCCTTCAAAGTTCACTCCACATTCCATTCTCCTGCCCACACTTCTCACGACTGCCACCCCCTCCCAAAGACACACAGCTCCTTCCAGCGACACAAATGCCACTAGTCAGTGAAATTTTGCCCTGCTTATACCACCCCTCCCACATGTCACTCCTGTTTTGACAGGCTGACTGAGTAAAGCAGGACTCAGACCTAATTTGTATCTGTGTTAACCCCACTAGATGGTTCAGACTGTTGTAAGCAATCAGAGGCCAGGACATGTTTACAGAGTGAACAGATGAGCAGGACTGCAGAAGGGGCTAATCTTATTACAGGTGAGAAGACACTGATGATGCTATTGCCCAGAGGAGAGAATGAAGGGATGGACCTCCACACAGAAACCTCGGAGCCAGTGCCTTCCCACTCCTGAGCCAGACTTCTCTGAGACAGAGATAGTCACTGTAGTGCAAAACAGAAGACAGCTGAAACTTTCCTTCTTTGTGCCTGTTGTGGGACATTTATGTACAGCACCTTATTCTAGCACAGAACTGACCACCGACCCTATTGCTTTCACCATGTTTGCTGTCTGTCCCTCTCTAGAGAGTGAGCATCCTGAAGATATCAGCTGTCTGCTTCATTCTCTGCTAAATCTTTCACCTAAAGATCAATAAATATTTTAATCATCCAAGCCTTAATTCAGCAGCAACTACAAAGGGAGAAGTTTGTGTCATACCCAGAATAACAGCCAGACTTCCTCAGTCTTTTACGGAAAGGGTGATGTATGTGTGTTCATATTTTGTAGATGCTAATTGTTGACAACATGATTCGGTGGCTCGACAAATTGGAACTGACACCATCAACCTGCTCAATCCATTTACAATCTTTCATCATTGATGCAAGGGACTTTGTCAACTTAGCAGGGCCAGCTTCCCTTGTGAGGCCAGCATCTTGTTTCCCATTAGTGATGAGCATTACAAGTAAATAGATTGGCTTAGCATGTTAAATTGCATCCAACAGCCCAGCAAAATCACAAGCTAATGTAGGAAAATAAAATCTGTGAAGTAAGGAAGGGCAGACTCAAGTCAGTGCACATTCACTGAGCAGAAGCTTTGCTAACCAGCTTCACTACCAGCAGCTTTATCATACCCCCCCACTACACAGCACCTGAAGTGAACTCTCTAAAATCCCTATTGTCTCTTATGAACCTCTGTTTATAATTCTTTAACAGTTTATCCATTTTGTCCTTATCATGTCATCCTAGTCCCTCTGGAATCTGAACTTTGTACAAATCTATTCAAAAACTGTTCTCTTTTCTTCCCTCTGCACCGGACCACACACACACACACACACACAAACACACACACACACACACACACACACAGTATACATTCCAATATCTCACTGCACACATGAAAGACCATAGACATCTAAGGACATTTTCACATGCTTCCTCTTTCTGGAAAATTTTTTCTCTGGCTCTTTCACCTAGCTAATTATTTCCTCCAGCTCAACTATTCTACTGCATTGAAGAGCCCTCTCTAATGTAGTGAATTAAATGACAGCCACCCAAAAGAGTGGCCATTCCAGCCCCTACAGCCTATGAGTGTGTCCTAAGGGGTCTTAGAGATGTAATTAAAGATCTCAAGATGAGATCTTACTGGATTATCTAGCTGAGCCCTAAATCTGATGACAGAGAGACATGGAGGAGAAACAAGAAGAGAAGAAAGTGCCAGGAGATCAAAGTGATGTTGCCATAAGCCAACAAATACCAACAGCCACCACAAACTGGAGAGGAAAGGAAAACTCTTCTCGAGAACCAAAGGAAGGAACACTGCTCTGTGGGTACCCAGATGCCAGACTGATGCCCTCCAGAACTGTGAAGAGCAGTTTCCATTATTTTCAACCACAAAGTTTGAAGTCATTTACTACAGCAGCCTAGGAGACCAATGTGCTTGGCCTTGCTTGCAGGAGCTCCCTACTCTGTGCGACCCACCCCTCTGCACCTTTTATGTGATTTTATGATTGTCATTGACTTCTTATCTTCTCCACTAAAACCTGAACTATCTTCCAGCACCTCTCTGAATGGTACACAGTGCTGCTGTAGGTTGAAACAAAAATTACAAGGTCAAACCTGTTCTTCAAATCCCCAAATCTTCTAAAAAGTGTCTTCTAAGAAGCCCATCGGGGCCTCTCATCTGTTCTTGCTCAAAGCTTCACATGGACATAACTATCCCATTCCTTTGCTAACAGCACCATCACTACCCATTTATCTGGCCTCCTGAATCATGTATTTACATACTTTGTCAAAGGGTGGCAAGTGCTTATAATTATTGATAAATAATTTCTATGTGTTTCAAGACTGCATTCATT
Source organism: Petromus typicus (assembly GCA_004026965.1). Taxonomy (NCBI): domain Eukaryota; kingdom Metazoa; phylum Chordata; class Mammalia; order Rodentia; family Petromuridae; genus Petromus; species Petromus typicus. Next base: position 14,037 of record PVIR01036388.1, read on the forward strand.
GTTTCAGCTTGTGCACCTCTACTCCTACAGGCGCCCCTTTACTGAGTGGAATGGAGCACCCTCTGACATTTAAATTAGCTTTCTATATTTTCAACTACACACCACCAAATGGGCACACACCATAACTTCACATGTGAAGCATCAAGTGAACAACTGGAAGGAAGATAAGTGAGTGTTCATCCTAAGCAGCTTACTAGTTCCATAAGGAAACCTAAGTAAGACCAATTTAAATTCCTTGATTGCAAAAGGGTTACCATCAACCTTATAACAATAACTTGTAACATGTATTGTCCACCCCCACCATGCTCTTTTGTTTTGTTTCATTTTTAAATAAAATACATTTATCTCAATATGTGTACCTAATTCTTCAGATGAAATTCTTCAAAGGTCTTACTTTCCTTTTAAAAAAAATAAAATAAACACATATTAATAAGAGGTCCTTAGGTCTAGTTACCTGTTTACAAATAAGCTGGCTGGTGGAAGTACTGAAAAATCAAAGAAACAGAATATAACTGGTGGGAATGTAGAATGAATGGTATTACTACTGTAGAAAAGGGTCTGACAGTTCCTCAAAATGTTAAACAGAGTTACCATATGACCCAGTAATTCTACTCGTAGGTATATTACCAATAGAATTATAAATATAACTAGAAATATTTGTACATGAATATTCATAGTAGTATTGCTCACAGGAGCCAAAAGATCCACCAACAATACAAATATTGGGGCTAGGGATTTAATTCTAGTGGTACCGCACCTGCTTTGCAAGCACAAGGGCCTGAGTTTGATCCCCGGTACTAGAAAAAATAAATCATATGTCCATTAAATGAAGGGAGAAACAAAATAACAGGATGATATTCAGTCATAAAGAAGAGTGAAGTATTTATTGATAATGTTAGAACATGCATATTTGAAAATAATGAAAGAATCCAATCATAGGGCCTACTTATCATATGATTCCATTTATGCAAAATATTCAGAATAGGCAAATTCATAGAGACAGAAAGCACATTAGTGGTTGTCAAGGGAGAGAAGAGGAATAAAAGTAGAAGTGAAATATGATTCCCCAGTAGTTCAAGTTGCTATAGCAAAAATATCATAGACCTACTTTCATAAACAGCAAACACTTCTCAGAGTTCTGGAGGCTGTGATCTGAAATCATCTTCTAGGTCTTCACATGGTTTTCCTCACTTCATGCACAGAGAGAACAAGCTGTAGGCTCTCTCTTATTATTAAGACATTAATCTGATTGTGGGGGATCCAACATCATGACCATATGGAAACCTAATTACCACCCAAGGGACCCACTTCCTAATGTATGAACAATCTAAGTCTAGAGTTTCAACATATGAACATAGAGGGACATACACATGTTGTCCATAATATGAAGAATGACTGCTAATAAGTAATGGGTTTCTTTTTCAGGTGATAAAAATATTCTAAAATTTATTTTAATGAGTGATGCATAGCTCTGCAAGTATGCAAAAAGCCATTCAACTGTACACCATTTAAACTGATGAAGTATATGACAAGTGACTTATATGTCAATAAAATATTACCAAAAAGAAAAAAAAAGAGGGGCCGGGGAGTTAGCTCAGTGGTTCCGGTGCTTGTCTCACAAGCGCAAGGACCTAGGTTCGATTCCCCGGTAACCACATAACAATACTGGGTGTGGAGACCCACACCCAGCAGCAACCAGTACCACATACCACAGTGCCGGGCGTGGTGGCTCACGCCTGTAATCCCAGCACTCGGGAGGCAGAGGCAGGAGGATTGTGATGTGAGTTTGAGGCTGAGCTCAGGGCCAGCCTGAACCA
>PVIR01036389.1:0-16233 GCA_004026965.1 Petromus typicus
ACTTATATCTTAACATTTTTTCATGGTAGAAATTAGAAACAAGAATTAAATTAGCTTAATTAAGAAGAATTAAATAGCTTAGTGGAATTAGTTTTCTTTTTTATAGCTTTCATAATCCCTATTCTGATCCCCTTAAACCTTCCTAAAGAACAAAAGAGAATATTGTAATGACTTTAATGGGTCAAAAGTAATAAGAAAAGCAGTTTTTAGCCTCCAGATAACTTTAGTAAGAGAACAGTGAAGCATTTGGCTGATTCCTATTAGGCACAGGTAGATAAGAGCTCTTTAAAAAATTAAAAAGAAACTTGTATAACTTGTGGGTGGCCCCTGATTTCCTTCAGATGCTAACTTCCAGAGAAGGAGTTCTCAAGAGGATGGCAAAGGCTCCACCCAGAACCGAGATTAGCATTCAGCAATAAAGCTGATAACCTTTTTGAAGGAGGGAAGAGGAAGAAGAGAGGGAACTTGGGGGAAGAGCCCTGACTTTCAAATCCAGTCTCAAATTTAAGCAGTAATGTTTCTCTGTGTCGATTAGGTTCCTTTTGAGGCCCATGTCTCATTTCTCTGTGACCTTCACTATCCAAACAAGTAGTTTTCACTGTCAACAGTGATCTCGTGGTGTTTGTGGGGGAAGAGAAGGAAAATAAGATATGTTTGTATCAAGACTGCTCAAGTACTAACAGCACCACCACACCAAACCTAGCATGAAGAGTGTAGACGGGCATAGGGCACAACATCTAAAGGCTGGATTTAAGCTTACAAGAAATTCCTTGAGAACCACTTCCCCCAACCCCAGTGTGTCCTGTGTCACTGCAGAGACTAATACTCAGCACAGGGGTTTTCAGTCTTTTCTTGTCCAACCCAGAGAGGACTGATTGTCTTAGCCACTTGCACAATACATGGAATCATACTTAACTTTTCTTTGAGAATGGGAACCATCATAAAATTATGGAAGATCCAAGAGCTCGGATGAGCCCTTAAAAGACTCTCCTGTGATGGTGCTGGGACCAAACTAGGTGTATGAACCCTGAGCAATATTAGAGTAGCCTTGGGAACCTATAGCTTTATCCTCAGCGAATGGAATCACAATCTGTGTGGGAGTGGTCTACAGGCATATATTTTATATTCTCTCTAGGTAGTAATTGCAATGTACTCTTGAGAATCACATGACTTAATGATGTCCAAAAAGGTCTGAGAACAGATTAAATTTAGTCAGATAATTGTTGTGTAAACTAAATCTATGTTTTCTGGACTCCAATTTCTTTCCACTGTGCTGTGACAGGTACTTTGTTATCTTTACTTGATTATTCAGAGAGTAGAAGGTAAATCTTAAAATATTTCACTTTTAATAAAGATTTTCCAAGATCCTCAGTCACCAGAATATGGAACTTCGTTCCCTCTGTTGAGCACTGGGCTGGATGTATTACATTGCAGAGGCAGCCGAGGGCATAGGAGCTCACTGGATTGGTCGTTGTGTAAAACTAAGTCCCAGGATCTCCGATAACTCAGGTTGAATGACATTCAGACAGGAACTGTGACTCTCTATCCGGCAATATACCAACATTTTCTTTGTATGTTTAAAAGATAAAAAAAGCTATCACTGTGCTTGCAGCATATGTATTTAGGAATCTAAAGTGGCCCAGGACTATAAATTTTATGAGATTTTCAGGTGACCATGACTTCATTTGTCATTGAAAACCTTTGTACTAGTGAGAGCCATATACTTTTCTTTAGCTCTGATAGGCTATGTGCAGATTTCTGACTCTAGCTTGTAATAATTCCACTTATTTTGTCTTTTAAATTTTTTTCTCAGCATGTAGTTACATATCACCTGCTTCAGCCACTCAAAGTTCCTAATTCAGTGACTGACATCGTCAAAGATAGGTGGAACCACCACCTGCATCAATTTTAGGGCACTTCACCTCCACAACCAAACTCCACGTGCTTTAGCTACCACCACTAAACTTGTGATCACTGGCCCTAGGAAATCTGTTATTTTTGACTCGATAGATTTCCCTGTTCTGAACATTTTATATGAATGACACAATACATTCCTAGTCTTTTGTAATTGGATCCCTTCACTCTGCATGTTTTTCAAAATTCATACATGTTGTGGCATATGTTGGTATTTTTATGAATTATAAATTGGCTAATTAACAATTGCACGGATTTCTGGGTATAAGAAAAAACTAGTATTTCTTTTTTTTTTTTTTTGAGACAGGGTCTCGCTTTGTAGTTCAGGCTGGCCCTGAGCTCAGCCTCACACTCACATCACAGCAATCCTCCTGCCTCTGCCTCCCGAGTGCTGAGATGACAGATGTGAGCCACCACACCCTGCACTGTGGTATGTGGTACTGATTGCTGCTGGGCATGAGTCTCCACACCCAGTATTGTATGTGGTTACCAGGGAATCGAACCCTGGCCCTTGTGCTTGCAAGACAGGCGCCGGAACCACTGAGCTAAACCCCGGCCCCGAAACTGGTATTTCTAATAGCTTTCTAGTAAAAGAAAAAAATCCTTTCGCGTTTTTATAGATCATGGCATTAGCAAACAGACAGTTTTCTTCTTCCTTTCCCATTTTGATCCTTCTTTTGTTTCTTTTTTCTTGTCCTCTGGCTAGGCTTCCCAGTCCTCTGTGGAATAGGGAGGAGGAGGAAAGGTCTCCTGGTACCGGATCTTAGAGGAGAAGCCTGTGACTCCTATTGGCAAATCTGATGTTGTGGGCTTGTCATACATAGCCTTTGTTATGTTGGGGTGTTACTCCTTGTATACCACATTTGTTGAGTTTTAATCATAAGCAGGTGTTGAATCTTGTCAAAGGCTTTTTCTGGGGCAATAAGGAATAGATGGATTTTGTCCTTTATTCTGTTAATGTTATGTGTCACATTTATTGATTCATGAATACTAATCCATTCCTGCATCCTTGGAATAAATTTCATGTGATCATTGTGGGTGATTCTTGTAGATATGCTGTTGAATTCAGTTTGCTAGTGTTCTGCTGAAGACTTTTATGTTTATCGGAAAGATTGGCCTGTGATTTTATTTTCTTGCAAGATCCTTTGTCTGTTTGGGTTTCCAGGTAATACTGAGCTCATAAGTTTGGAAGTGTTCTCTCAATTTTTAAAATGCATTCAAGAAGAATCAGTGTTCTTTAAATATTTGACAGAATGATGAAGACATTAGATCATCTCCTTTTCTTTGAGAGAGCTTTTAAATTATTGATTTAATCTTAGTAATCATTGTTCAGTTTTCAATGCTTTGGTTATTCAGCATTGGTAGATTGTGTGTGTCTAAAAATTCATCTATTTCTTTGCCATTATCCAATCTATTGGCATGTAATTGAAGCAGTTATGTTTTTTTTTATTTCTGAGATGTCATTTTAATGTAAATTCCTTCATATTTTATTTAATTGTTTGAATCTTATCTGTTCTTCGTTTGTGTAGGAATTTGTTGATTTTTGTCTTATAAAAAACTCGACTCTTTTCTAATCTCTTTCAGTTTACTTGTATGGTGAAGGTTGTGCCCTTCCTTTTACTAAATTTGAGCTTAACTTTTCTTTTAACTCTTTGACTTTTCTTTAATGATGTAGCTAGTTTTCACTGTACATTTCTCTCTTAAAATTGTTTTTGTCACTCAATACTTTTGTTGTGCTTTGATTTTGATTTGAGATATTTTTAATTTCTTTTGATTTCTTCTGTGACACATTTGTTGTTTAAGAGTGTGTAGTTCATTCTTTATCAAAATGTATAGGTTGTTCATGAGCATGTTGTTCAATTTCCACATATTTGATTTTTCCAAGACTATATCTCTTCATAATTTCTCATTTCATACCTACGGAATTGTAGTAGACATTTGATCTCAACCCTGTTAAATGTGTACAGACTTGTTCTGTGCCCTGAAGTATGATATATTCAGGGAATGTTCTGCACTTCAGCAGAAAATATTTTCTATTGCTGTCACTTTGGATGTCTAGTACAAGCCTGCTCTGTTTACCTAATATACAGTAGGAGTTTAATATTTTCTTTAATTTTGTCTGCTTCATCCTTCCATTGCTGAAAGTTCCCTACCATTGTTCCCTATTATTTCTCCCTTGGTGGTTTTGATATTTGCTTTATATAGTTAGGTACTGTGATGTTGGGTGCATATATATTTCATTGTTACATCCTCTTGAACTGATTTCTTTAGAAAATGTTTATGTTGTCTCCCTTTACAGTTTTTTTTTTTTTTTTCTGATACAATTACTGTTACCTCTGCTGTCTTTTGAGTTTTACTTGTATGGAAAATCTTTTTCTATCTCTTCACTTTCAGTCTCTAATGAAGTTGTAAAACTGAGCTGTCTTTTATAGGCAGTATAGTTAGGCTTCTTTTTATTTACTCAGTCACTTTGTCTTTTTAATGAAGAATTTAATCTATTTTCATTCAAAGTAATTGTTAATCAAGACTTACTATTGCCATTTTGTAATTGTTTCTTGATCTTTGCAGGTGCTTTGTTTTCCCCTTTTGATACTATCTTGTTTGCTGCATTAACTGTAGATTGTTTCGTGGACACCATGAAACTTACATAAATAAATATATATATTTGTAAATCAGGTGACTTCAAGCTGATAACAGTTCAACTTCTGTCACATGCAAGTGTCTACTTTACTTCTCCCTACATTTTATGTTTTTCATGTCAAAATTTACATCATTTTGCAATTTGTCTCCCTTCATTTAACAATGGTTATTTTGAAATTTTTTTCCTCTTTTATTCCTTATATTAGAGATCAAATAGACCTTGCCCAGCACCATTATAATCCTTGGGCATTACAGATGTGGCCTTACTTGTGCTCCTGTTCTTTGCTTCTCTGTTTGATGTGATGCATGAGTGGGCTTTGCTTTCAGCTTGAACTCCCTTTAGCTACTGTTGTACGGCCAGCTTAGGGGGGATGAACTCCCCTTTGACTTTGAAATTTTAAATTTTTATTTGTATTTCTGATGGACAGCTTTGCTGGGTAAAGTCTTTGGGATTGGCATGGTTTTTTTTTTTTTTTCTACTTTAGAACTTGGGACATTTTCTCCCACTTTCTCTTGTCTTGTAGGATTTCTACTGAAAGATCTTATGATATCTCTACTGAAACTCTCTTATATAATAATCGATTCCTTATCTCTTGTTACAATAAGGATTCTTTTTTTTTTCTGTGATTTTTGTTAGCTTGTTAGGTGCTTTGATGAGTGCCTCTTGGAGTAGAATTTGAATGGTAATCTAAACCTATTCATTTTCTACACCTTAATATTGGCATTTTTCTTCATATTTGGGAAATTTTCAGCCATTATTATTATTATTTTATTTTATTTTATTTTAGATTTTTTGAGACAGGGTCTCACTTTGTGGTTCAGGCTGGCCCTGAGCTCAGCCTGCAACTCACATCACAGCAATCCTCCTGCCTCTGCCTCCCGGGTGCTGGGATTACAGGTGTGAGCTACCACGCCCGGCACTGTGGTACATGGTACTGGTTGCTGCTGGGTGTGAGTCTCCAGACCCAGTATGGTATGTGGTTACCGGGGATTGAACCTGGGTCCTTGCGCTTGCAAGACAGGTGCCGGAACCTCTGAGCTAACTCCCTGGCCCTTCAGCCATTATTTTTGAAAATTTCCAATTTTATTTGTTTTCCTCTTTTATAACAATAACAAACATAGGTTCCTGGGTGGTGTCCCAAATTCCTATGCATTTTTCATTTTTTTTCTTTTTTCTTTTCTGATTAATTTCAAATGTTCTGTCTTTGATTTCTTTTATTCTTTTTCTTAATGTGCTTTTGAAATTTTCTATTAATTTTTTTTCAGCTCAGTTGTATTCTTCATATCTAGGATTTCTATTTTTATTCTTGTATGTCTTTATCATACTTATTTTTCATTTATTGTTTTTGAATTTTGACTTTGCTATTTACATATTTTATTTTTGAGCAATTGGGAATTATGTTAAACTATAAACTATATATATATATAAATAAATATATATATATATATATATATATGTGTGTGTGTGTGTGTGTGTGTGTATGTATATCCAGCCTTCTTTTATTTCAGGAAGGCTCTTTCTAAGTTGCTCAGTTTGCCCAGGTTGACCTTGAACTTATGATCCTCCTGCCTCCTCTATCTTCTAGAATGCTGGGATTAAGGCACATGCACCTCAGGCCTGAATGTGTTTTTATATTCTCATAATGCATTGGACTTCTTTAAGATGGGTCTTCTGAATGATTTGTTAGTCATTTTATAGGCTTCTGTTTCTCAGGACTAATTGTTGGAAATTTGTTTCTTTTTGCGATGTGTAAAGATTCCCTGGCTCTTTCTAGTCCTTGTGTTGGTGCTGCGCAATTGAGGAGACAATTTATTTTTTTAAAAATTGATTTTATTAGTACATTTTATACACATGTTATGATCACATTTAGCATTGAGAATTTGTACTTGTACATGACACATCTTAATTCTCATTTTTTCCCATTCCCCTGCCCCACTACAACCTCTATCTACATATACATAGACTTTATTTTCTTTTCTTGTACCATCAAATTTTTTATTTCCTTTCTTTTTTTTTTTTTGAGACAGGGTCTCGCTTTGTAGTTCACAGCAATCCTCCTGCCTCTGCCTCCCGAGTGCTGGGACTACAGGCATGAGCCACCACGCCTGGCACTGTGCTATGTGGAACTGGTTGCTGCTGGGGTGAGTCTCCACGCCCAGTATTGTTATGTGGTTACCAGGGATCGAACCCAGGTCCTTGTACTTGCAAGACAGGCACCGGAACCACTGAGCTATATCCCCGGCCCAACTTATTTAATATTTAACTGTAGTCATGGGGTATTAAGTCCAGTATCTCGTTGTGTGAGGCAAATACATGAGCTGAACAACTCAAGTTAGCAAAGTTTCTTTTTGGTTCAGAGTTTCAGAAATAAGAATCCATCATTGCTTCACTCCACCATCTCTGTGCCAAGGCAAAGCACAGCATCACGGTGGAAGGGTGTGGTGGAGGAAAGCTGCTCACCCCACAGCAGCCAGGAAGCTCATCCCCCAAAAAGCTGATGTTTGCCCTTTCAGAGGCACCCTTCCAGTGATCTGCTTCTCCCACCCACTCCCTGCCTCCGAGTAGCCCATTTCACTATGAACCCGCAGTGGGTTACCCCATCATTGAGGTCAGCATCACCTTCTGGAAGCCCATCTCTCTGCACATGGCTGTACTGAACAACAACCCCCCATACATGAGTATTTTGGGGATGCCACCTGTTCAAACCACAACACTGGTATTTCTCATGGACAATTTCCATTGATAGCTCCCCCCCCCCAATACAACAGCCATATTGTTTTTCTTCTTTTCATGTCTTATTTTTTTTGTTGGAAACTTTAATACTTAAAAGTACCCCATTTTGGAAAATGAAATAATTTCTCTTTGTATAGTTTATTGCTGCTGCTATTTGTTGACTTTCCTGAGTTAATTCTTTTTTTTTATTTCATCACTTTTAAAAAAAATTATCTTCATTGGTACATTATGAATACACATGATTATCACATTCAACATTAAGAGTTTGTACCATGTGTGGCCACTTTACTTTAGTGATGGGCTGATGATTGAATAGATATTCTCATAAATGCATGTGAGTAAATATACAGATACCTCGGGTTTTGCTAAAAAGCTCTCTGCATGTTGTGGTATGCCTTCAGTGGTTGATGCAGTTTGTGACTCAGCCTTAGTCTTTACTGCTGCTTAGGCAAAGCCATGGGGATCAGTCTGGGTGTGCATTCTCGGGTATTTCCTGATTACGTTAACAACTTTGAGCACGTGCCGAGTTCAATACATGTTCAGTGTTTTAGAATCACAGAAATATGTTGGAGGTTTCCAAAGTCCTTATGGACATATCATTTTATACATTCTTAAAGACTTTAGGTTAATTGGTGGTTTTTCTCAACTGTTATTACCACAACTGCAAGCAGTTGCAATGTGAATCAATTGCTACAGGTTGTTTTTTCTTTTTAATAAATACTTCCAAAAAAAGACTTGTTCACGTGGAATGACCTCCGAGTCAGGTAAGTTGGTGCAGGTTTCCTGGGTGGGGCTGTCTCAGAAACCACCAGACAGAGTGAATGATGACAGTCCTCTGGGACTTGTGCTTTGAAAGGCCATTCTCTCCCTTCCAGCTTCTAGGCCGTTGGTTTCCATCGTGGTTGCAAACTCTTGGTTTTCCAAGCTACCATGTGACTGAGCATGATGGAAAGAGATCAAGAAAAAGAAATTGATGCTTTTGCAAATATTCAGCTGCTTTGCTTAAATAGATGCCCTCTGGTTTGGTGAAAGACTCTAGTTAATATCTAGAATTCTGAAAAAACTTGATTTTTTTTTTCCCAGTGCTCTCATTACTTTTATGGAGATGTACTTTCATTTCTTTTTATATTAACTTTATCAGTACATAATACTCATTATATGGAATTTGCACTTGTGCATAAGAATATATCCTCATGTTCTTTTTCCCTTTTGCTCTTCCGTTCTTTCAACACCTTTTCCCTCCTTATTTACAAAAGTTTTGCTTCTATTTTTCCTTCTATTCTTTTTCTTTTCCCTTCCTTACTTCCTCCTTACCCTCCCTAGTTTCCTTTACCCATTTGAACATTTTCTTCTTATTTCATGATATCTATTACACATTTTGGTCCTTATTTATATTTTCAGTCTCATACCAGAGAAGCTATGTGATACTTGAACATCTGTATTCAATTTAATTCACTTAAGAGCATGGTTTCAAGGTCCGTCTCTCTGCGTAGAAATGTCTCATATTTCTCTATGGCTAAGTAGTACACTAATTTATTTATTTATTTTTAAAACCCACATCTTTATCCATTCATCAGTTGATGGGTATTTGGGCTGTTTCCCAGATTTAGCTATTATAAACTGTGCTTCTGTAAACATGAATGTATATGAGGTATGATGCTTTTAATTTTTTCTGGAGGATGCTGAGAAGAGTAATACTTGGGCCACATGGAACCTCATATTTTAATTTTCTGAGAACTCTCCACACTGATTTTCACAGTGGTTGCACCAGTCTACATTCCTAACAACATTGGAAAAGGGTTTTTTTTTTGTTTTTTTTTCCCCCACAGAGTGTTGTCATCATTTGTTATTGATTGATTTCTTGATAATCGCCATTCTTATGAGATGAGAAAATCTGAGCGTTGTTTTAATTTGCATCTCTCTAATGATGTTGAAAACTTTTCAGATATTTATTTGCCATTTCTACTCCTTCATCTGAGAAGTGTCTGTTCAGGTCAGATGCCCAGTTTTATATTGGTCTTTAAATTTGAGGCTCGAGTTCTTTTTGCATTCCAGATATTAGTCATTTAAGTGAATAGCAGCTAGTAATTTTTTTTTTTTAATTGTCTGAGAGTTGTCTCTGCAGGCTGGTTATTTCTTTTGCTATGCAAATGATTTTTAATAAAATGGTTGATTCTTTGTGATATTTCTTGTGCAAGTGATGTTTGAATCATGAAGGCTTTCCCTATGCTTATGTCTTTTTTTTTTTTTTTTTTTTAACTTTGTAGTTCAGGCTGGTCCTGAGCTCAGCCTTGAATTCAGCAGTCCTCCTGCCTCTGCCTTCCAAGTGCTGGGATTAGATGTGTGGGCTACCATGCCCAGAACTGTGGTATGTGATACTGATTGCTGGTGGGTGTGAGTCACCATGCCTGCCATTGTGGTATGTGGTTACCAGGGATTGAACCTTGGGCCCTTGTGTTTGCAAGGCAGGTGCTGGAACCACTGAGCTAAATCCCCAGCCTCCCTTATACTTATGTCTTAAAGAATTTTGCCTATTCTATCTTCCAGAAGATTTAGTTTTTGTTTTAATATTTAGATTTTTTAATTCATTTTAATTTCAGTTTAGTTCACAGTGAAAGTTATGGGTCTAGTTTTAGTCTTTGGTATGTGGAAAGCCAGTTTTTCCAGCACTGTTTACTAAAGAGGTTGTCTTTCTTCCAGTGAAGATGTTTGATCCCTTTGTGAAAGTTAAAGTGGCTGAGTGTGGTTGGGATTTTTTTTTTCATCTTCTCATCTGTTTCATTAACCCTTGGGTCTGTTTTGTTTTGCCAATACCATGCTGTTTTTAATCACTATGGTTTTATAGCGTAAGTTCAAGCTGGGGATTATTACATCATGCCTCTTACCGTGACTTTGTTGCCTAGAATTGATTTTGCTGTTCTAGGTCTCTCCTGGGTCCAGATGAATTTTAGGATTATTTTCTGTAATTTTATGAGCTATGCTATTTGTATTTTGATTGGAGTTGAACTAAATCTATATAACATTTTTGAGAGTATCACTTTTTTCACTGTATTAGTTTTTCCTCCCCAAGAACAAAGAATATCTTTCCATTTTCTGATATTCTTTTAAATATCTTTTTCAGAGTACTGTGTCTTAAATGTAAGAGTCTTTCACTCCCTTTGTTAGATTGATTCGTAAGTGTTTCTCTTTTTTTTGGATGTTGTTATGAAAGGTGCAGTTTACCTAATTTCTCAGAGAGTTTACTTGATTACAGGAATGTTACTGATTTTTAACCGTTGACTTTGTATCCAGATATGCTACTGAGTTGGGTTATTAAATCTGAGTCTTTTGGAAGAATTTTTGCATTCTTCTATATACAGTATTGTGTGATATACAATTAATTATAATTTAACTTCTTCCTTTCCTAATCACTTTTATTGTTCTTGTCTGATTGCTTCAGCTAATTTTTCTAGAACTATATTGAACAGGAGTGGTGACAGTGGGCATCTTTGTCTTGCTCCTGATTTTAGAGTGAAAGGTTTCAGTGTTTGAGTGTTTAGTATGATGTTGGTTGTTGGTTTGTTATAGAGTAGATGACTTTTATCAGATTGAGATAATTCTAATTTTCTGTAAGATTCTTTCATGAATGGATTTTGGACTTTGTCAAATGCTTTGTCTGCATCTATAGAGAAGATCATATGGCTTTTGTCCTTAGCTCTATTGATACTGTGTTATCTTTATCGATTTGTGAATGTTGAACCATCCTTGCATTCCTGGGATAAAACCTACCTGGTCATGGTATATATCTTTTTTTTTTTTGAGACAGGGTCTTGCTTTGTAGTTCAGGCTGGCCCTGAGCTTGGCCTCAAACTCACATCACAGCAATCCTCCTGCCTCTGCCTCCCGAGTGCTGGGATTACAGGCGTGAGCCACCACACCCAGCACTGTGGTATGTGGTACTGATTGCTGTTGGGCGTGAGTCTCCATATCCAGTGTTGTTATGTGGTTTCCAGGGGATTGAACCCAGGCCCTTGCACTTGCGAGGCAGGTGCTGGAACCACTGAGCTAAATCCCCAGCCCCATGGTATATATCTTGATGATTTGCTGCATTCTGTTTACCAGTATCTTATTGGAGTTTTTGCATCTATGTTAATTAGGGAGGCTGGTATACAGTTCACCTTTTTGGTTGGATCTTTCTGTGGTTTTTGTTATCAGAGTGATGCTTGCTTCCAGGAATGAGTTTGGAAGTACTTCTTCCCTTTCAATTTCATAAAGAGTTTGAGGAGCAGTGGCTTTAGATATTTTCTCAATCTCTTATGGAATTCAGTGGTGAATTGGTCAGGACCTGGGCTTTCCTTTGAATGGTAGGTTTTTAAATACATCTTTAATTTCATTGTCTGACATTTACTTAGAATCATTGTATCTTCTTGAATCAGCTTTGGTAATTCACATGCGTCTATAATCTATTTCTTCAGTATCTTCCGTCTTATCAGAACATAGGTTCTCAAAGTAGGTATTGATAATCTTCTGGATCTGTTGTGATTTCACCCTCTTTATTCCTCATTGCATGGATTTATATCCTTTGCAAGGATTTTTTTTTTTTTTTTTTTTGGTAAGGTTGGCCAAGGATTTGTTAATTTTAATCTTTCAAAAAAGTAACTCTTCATTTTATTGATTCTTTGTACTGTTTTCTTAGTCTCAGTTGCATTAATTTGTGCTCTGATCTTTATAATTTCCTCCCTTGTATGAACTTTGGGCTTGACTTGGTCTTTTCCTAGATGCTTGAGGTTCAACATTTGAGCTTATGCTGTTTTTCTGATGTGGGAATTTACTGTTATAAATTTTTCTCATTGGACTGCTTTCACTGGGTCCTCTAAGTTCTATTGGCATTATTGTTTAATTGTAGAAATTGTATGATTTCTTCTTTAATTTCATCTGACTCATTGGTTGTTCAGTATGGTGTTATGTTATCAAATTTCCATTTGTTTATGAAGTTTTTGTGGTTTCTTTTGTGGTTGGTTTCCAGTTTCATTACACTATAGTCTGATAATATGTATGGGATAATTTCAGTTTCTTTGCAAATATTTAAGCAATGCCCTGTGAGCTAATATGTGGTCCGTCTTGGAGAACATTTCATGTAGATTTGAGAAGAATGTGTATTTTGATGTTGTGGACTGGAACACTCCTTAGACATCTACTAAGTCCATTTGTCAAAAATTGGTTCAGTTCCGATATTTCTTGTTTTGTCTAGCTGATCTGTTTGTGACAGTGGGGTATTGAGGTCTCCCATTTCAATTGTATTAGTGCTTATTGGGTTTTTCTTTTCTTTTTTTTGAGACAGGGTCTTGCTTTGTGGTTCAGGCTGGCCCTGAGCTCAGCCTCCAACTCACATCACAGCAATCCTCCTGCCTCTGCCTCGCGAGGGCTGGGATGACAGGCATGAGCCACCACGCCTGGCACTGTGGTATGTGGTACTGGTTGCTGCTGGGTGTGAGTCACCACACCCAGTATTGTATGTGATTTCCAGGGGATCGAACCCAGGCCCTTGTGCTTGCAAGACGGGCGCTGGAACCACTGAGCTAAATCCCCAGCCTGGATTTTTCATGTCCTATAACACTTGTTCTATATAGTTGAGTGTGCTGGTATTTGGTGCATATATATTTATAATATCTCTTTATGGAGATGAATTTTTGAAGTGCTTGCTCCATCATATCCTCAGTTCTTTAGTTTTACTCAATCAATTTGTCTTTCTTCAGATTGGATATTTTCTATTGATGTATTAGTATTTTCTATTGATCTTATAACTCTGAGTTTACTAATTCTTTCCTTTGTCATATCCACTTTATAAGATGAAGAAGTGAACTTTTGTACCGATTTTTTTTAATGATAAAACTTCCATTAGGTATCTACTTCTGTTCTATTTTTTCCTTCACTTTAAATATACTCTTGTATCAGTAAAGATAGCTTTATCATAAACTTTAAAGTTATTTAATTTTTAAACATCTGGATTCTTCTAACTTCTGGATCATTTGGGATTTACATTTGTTGATTATCTTTCCCATAGGAAAAATTCTTCTTAAATAATTTTAATTTGTGTCCTGGACATGGTGAAAATTATGTTGTGAAGATTCTGGGTTTTGTTACACTTCTTTGAAAAAATGATGATTTTATTTTATCAGTGAATTCATTAGATAAAACTCAAAGCAGAGCTCTATCTCATCTATTGTGATTTTTAATTTAAATATCATTTCAATACTTGCAGTTTGTTGTGGTGCCTTGAGTCCTATCCACCCATGCGTGGTATGCTCAGTCAGATATTTATATCGAGTTCATATTCTTGGTTAGATAATCCATTTTTTTTCAGATGTCTTTCTCACGGAAATCCGCTGTCATTATTTGTCCTTCAGTCATGATGTCTGTGCTATTTTCATGTGATTTGGTTTTTCTGCTCAGGAATGCTACCAGAACTGTTGTCCTATCCAGATGCTATTCTGTCTGTGGCATTTCTTCAGGACAAAGCCATAAATACAGAGAAAAGAGAGGGAAGAGAAAGAATGTAAGAGAAGGAAAAGAAGTTTTCAACTGTTGAAACAGTTTCACTGTTTTTTCACAGTGAACTTCCCTCTATGACATGCCTGCTTATGTTTCTCTGCCAAAATAGTCTCAGATTGTGTCTACAGATTTTTACTTAGAAGTAGTTTTTACTGTGGGAAGCCCGTTCCGTCAAGCTATTAGTGGATGACTAAGCACTGTTTATAAATACAGATTATTATTTACTTGTTTTCTTAAAACTTGTTTCTTCTTTTTGTTAGATTTATTTGTTTATTTATTTATTTTTGCATGGAACAGACATATCCTAAGCCTAGTTACATCTTTTTTTTCTTTGCTGTTTAATCTTAAATGAGTTATTTAACTATTGAATTTTAGTTTCCTCTTCCTAAAAAGTGAGGAAGTAATAATAATAGATTTGGTATGAGAATTAAATGAAAATGTACAGATTAAGAAACTAGGACAGTATTTGGCACATGAACACGATTGGGGCTTAGGAAATAGCTGCCAACTTTTCTTTATGAAAGGGAAATCCAGCTAGCTGGTGATTATTTGGCTACTGCATTTGAAGGCAGTGATACCAAAATCAGAGTTATCTGGGTTGATAAGATTATCTAGATCGCTGTTATATCTCCCTGTCACTTTGTACTGAGGATACCGAGACACCTAACTCCAAAACACAGTCTTTCAAAAAGCAACTCTTTATGAGGCAACTCTGAAAGACGCTTTGTGCTGCCAGACAATACCCAGTGTGCCTTCCAGATAGACAGTATGGTAAAGGACCACGTTAATCTTGCCTCAAACGCTATTTCATGTCTTCCGGACCTTGCAGAGGGGAGGTGGGTGAACACAATTGATCTATTGAGAATTGCAGGCTGACCTCCAACTGAGACTGCTACCTGGGTGACTACATTTGGAAAGAGAACAAGTGCTCTGGCCTCAGCCAAAGGTGGTTTCCTGTTCCCTGGCGGGGGCTGGCTGCAGTTCAGCTGTGAACTCTCCTCACAAGACTGACACTGGAAAAGACATTGAAAGCGCCCACCCAGTTAGGATTTAATTAATTGTCACACAGGAACTAACAGCTTCCTCCTACTCAGGGGAAAGAGGGGGCTGGCAGCTGGGTACTCCCAGGGTGCCAACTCGGTCCTTTGAGGGCCTCAGATAGGCACCCGTGCCAGGAAGCTGAAAGCTGAGGCTCAGATGATCCAGGGCCTCAAGAGGTCCGGGCCATAAATGAACCTGCTCGTTAGCTTACTTTCTGAAAAACTGCAGAGCTATGAAAATGTTTTTGGCCTTATTAAAATATCATCTCCAAATAGAAATTGTACATCATACAATAGAAATTGTATGATATTCATAACAGAATATCTTGATCTATTTCTGAAATGATTACCACACTCAAATTATCATACCTATCATCTTTCATTGTAACTATTTGCTTTTGTGTAATGAAACACGATCTATCTCTTGGCAAATTGCACATATATCGTTTTGTAAACTATGTCTCAATAACATTAGTACATTTTAAGAAACATATCCCAGTTTCTGAAAAGCAATATTCTGCTCTCTTTAGAATTTAAGAGTTTAAGATTATGTAGCATTTGCTTTTCTTCATCTGGCTAATTTCACTTAGGATAATATATATCCTCTAAGTTCATTCATGTCTTTGCATATGTCAGCATTTCCTTTTTAGGGATTGATATTCAATGCAGCAAGAGAGAGAGTGTGTGTGTGTTTGCACATGCGTGTGCACATATACACAGCATATTCTGTATACATTTGTCTGCCAATAGCTACCTAGGTTGATTTTTTTTGGGGGGGTATCTTTGCTATGATGAATAATGGTACAGTGTACATGGAGATTTAATTCTGGAAGCATTTCCAGAGTTGGGATTGCTGAATCATATAGTAGTTCTAGTTTTAATTTTTTGAGACCCTTTCATGATGTTCTCCATAGTGATTTTATTAATTTACATCCCCACCAACAGTGAACAAGGGTTTCATCTTCTCTACATGCTTGCCGATGCTTAGTGTTAGTTCTGTTAAAGCCACTCTGTCAGGGGTGAGGAGATATTTTCTTGTGGTTTGGTTTCCTGATGATTAGTGATATTGGAAGTCTTTTGATCTGCTGGTCATTTGTCTGCTATTGAGAAGTATCTGTGTAGGTTCTTTGTTCATTTTGAGATCAGGTTATTTGTTCTTTGGACATTGAGTTATGCAGGCCACGTACATATGTGGATATTGACCCATTATCAGACCTGTGGCTTACAAATATTTGCTCCTATTCTACAGGTTGTCTTTTCATTCTATTTCTTTTGCTATGTGAAAGTTCTAAAGCTAGGTGCAGTCTCTTTTGTATATTTATGCTTCTCTAAGCCTAGAAAAAAATCAGACCAATATCAGGAGACTTTTACTTT
>PVIR01036390.1:0-15878 GCA_004026965.1 Petromus typicus
GCCGGAACCACTGAGCTAACTCCCCGGCCCCGAGAAATAATTTTTAAAGCTTTAGGGTTTTAATTCATTGAATTCTCCTGTTTGAAGATGTGTAGACTTTTTCAGAACTTGCTAAAGTCAGTCTTCAGGCCCCTGAGCACAGCAGCCACACCCCATGCCGTGCACAAAGGCCGAGAGTCTGTCCCTGAGGACGCAGGGGGAGAGAGCAGAGGCCTCTGCCTGATTCTAAATGGCCACTTCCCTCAGAGGCTCCTGGTACAGCAACAAAGTCAGCGTTGGATTTCAAAGGTCATTTTCACGCCTCTGAAACCATTGGCAGAAGAGGCTGGAGAAACAGTAAGTGATGTTTAGATGGTGTGGGTAAATAATTTCGTTTTTACATGCATTTCATGCACCTCCTGTATAGTGCCCTGGCTGATCTTGAGACCTGAAATGAAGCTAATGGTTTAGTGACTATTTCTTAACCAGGAACAGCCTCCCCTACTCGGGCCCACACCCCTTTGGGCTTCACTGGCTCTTTGGAACAGAAGCTGTCCACAGCTTTTACTTGGTTCAATGAACAGAGTTCCTGTTTAAAAGCAGTGGCTCAGGGTGGTGGTCTCTGCACCCCTCACTTTTCTCCCAGTGAATCTCAGCTGCCGAGAGGTAAACAGCCGCTTCCCTGGCTCTCCGGTCTGTGCCTGGCTGTAGAACTTGGGCGAGAAGAGGGACGTGCAGCTGTGGGGAAGCACATTCCAGAAGCGCTCTCAGGATGGAAGATGCTAAAATGCGCTGCGAGTTCTCTGACTCAAAATGTGTTTTGGAAACAATAAGGCTCACAAGGATGGATCTGGAAACTCATAACAAATTAACAGAAGTACAGAGTAGAAAATGTTTTCATGGGTTCTCATATTAAAGAAATGAAAGAACGTGGTATTAATGTTCTTAGAAAAAGAAAGGTAGGAGCTTAATTAGCTAAAATGATCTGTTGTGTTATGGAATTTTTAATTTACACTTGTCTTTATGTCCCACAACCTGTGATAACCTCTATGAAAATTAAAAGCTAACCAAGTTCATTCTCCATTTTCCATATTCCTATTTTTTCACTTTTGGCAAAAATAAAATGAAAATCTTAATTGCTTCAAGGCTGTTCTTATGGAAACTGCTGTGCAAACTACACATACACAATTATGCTGTCCAAAGAAAATCAGTACATAATTTACTGATACTTTCTTAGCCCTCTTAATGTTTACATCTGGATCAAATCAGGAGGTTTTTTGCATGATGATTGCTTCATACATAGATGGGTATATTTGGGGAGTCCAGTTTTTTCTGTTTTTTTAAGTTAGTTTTGCTTTTTATCAGAAACATTGCCTACATTTTCTACTTGTGAGTGTTTTCATTTCCGTGGCGAGTAAATAGTGGATCACATATAGGTGTTACAGTAAAAACCACAAGGATTGGAACCTCATGAGCTGTATTTTGAGAACTTTTTTATCACTTTTTTTTCTTCTCTAGAAGTTTCTTTGTACACTTCATCAAGCTAATGCTTTAATAGTAATGTAGATGATTCATTCACTAAGTTATTATCTATTAAAATAGAAGTGTTCATTTTTATGTACAGTATTTGCAAGATTTAGTATAAAACAGTGCTCTAGAAAAGAAATAGGAATTGCACATGGTTACTGGTGCTGTATTTAACAACCATTAAGGGTTATTACTAGTATCTTTACGGTTGGATGTTTTAGCTCTGACGTTGAGTAGTTTTGTGATGTCAGAGAATTTATGCCACATGAGTTTATTGATGTCATTATACAAGGGGCTAATCTCAAGTTTTGAGGGAAGTGTATATTGTACATTAAAGATGAGCAAAATACCTCCCTTAAGATTTGTTCAGGTATGGGGCCAGGGAGTTAGCTCAGTGGTTCCGGCGCCTGTCTTGCAAGCACAAGGGCCTGGGTTTGATCCCTGGTAACCACATACAATACTAGACGTTGAGACTCACACCCAGCAGAAATCAGTACCACATACCACAGTGCCGGGTGTGGTGGCTCACACCTGTAATCCCAGCACTCAGGAGGCAGAGACAGGAGGATTGCTGTGATGTGAGTTTGAGGCTGAGCTCAGGGCCAGCCTCAACTACAAAGGGAGACCCTGTCTCAAAAAAAAAGATTTGTTCAGTTAAATGACTTTCACATTCTTTTTGCCTAAAATGACCCTATTTTATGGAGACCTGTCTCTGGTCACAGGTCTGGGGCTCAGTGATAGTGCCCAAACATGCTGAAGGCATGTTTTATATAATATTTAAGTACTAGAATAGGGTGTAGTCGGTGGGTAAGTATCGAGTCGAAGTATTATTTAAATGTGATGAAATAAGATTGCTAACATAGGATGAAATACAGGTGACTCAGTAAAGAAACTAGATAAACACTCAACTGCTATAGTGAAGTGGAGGAGGTGTGGTGATGCTTATTTAGATTAGATAGTCTTTGAAACAAATATCAATAAAGTTAGTTTTCAAATACCATCATTCAGTCATCTAAACCTCCTAAGATCTCAGACTTTGTTGGGTTAAATGGAGTCTAAGTCATTTGCCCACAACAAAACACACAGATGTTAATAGGGGACAAGGACTGGTTGGTGTATATCAAGGACAGAAGTTAAAATTCTTTTTCTAGGAAATGAATATTTCTCATGAATGTTTTATGTATGCGAGCCAAAGACTCCATCAAGCTCAAAGATAAAAGTGTTCTGCATATGTTCCAAAAATGAGTCAGCATGAAAGAATATGGAGAGACTGAAAAGGAGCATCAAACTAGTGATACACACTGTAACCATAAGGGCTTAAAGCCCTACACTCAGCACTTACAGGCTGAGGTGCAGCTCATGTGGGAAAGCCACCATCCATTCTCATAGCAATTTGCCAAGTTGTCTAGAGAATTTTCCCTGAACTGAAACTTCAGTACTAAATTGCAAGTATTTGTTTACCATCTTAACAATTTACTTAATTGAGGTTACTTAATTTGTAAGCTCAAGGTAACATAAATAAATTTTAGGTGAACTGCAAGCCAATTGATCTTTCAAAACTTAAGACTTAAATTTTTTATTTTTATTTTTTTGAGACAGGCTCTCCCTTTGTGGTTCAGGAGGGCCCTGAGCTCAGCGTCAAACTCATATCACAGCAATCCTCCTGCCTCTGCCTCCTGAGTGCTGGGATGACAGCTGTGAGCCACCATGCCTGCCACTGTGGTATGTGGTGCTGATTGCTGCTGGGTGTGAGTCTCCACGCCCAGTAATGTATGTGGTTACCGGGGAATTGAACCTGGGCCCTTGTGCTTGCAAGACAGGCTCCAAACCACTGAGCTAACTCCCTGACCCAAAACTTGATTTTTAATGCCTAAGAATGGAAAGATGAACAATTAGTATGTGACTGGTTGGCATAAACAGAAAGTTTTTTGGTGTTTTAATACCCAAGGCTGTTTGTTCGTTAATAAAATTCTTTTTGGGACAGGATCTCTCTTTGTAATTCAGGCTGGTCCTGAGCTCACTCTATAACCCATATGAACCTTGAACTCAGAGCAATTCTCCTGCCTCTGCCTCCTGAGTACTGGGATTACAGGCGTGAGCCACCACACCCCATACTGTGATATCAGGTGCTGCTTGCTGGTGAGTCTGAGTCACCACGCTCAGCATTGCTGTATGTGGTTCCTGGGATGGAACTCGGGACCTTGAGCTTGCCAGGCAAGTGCCAGAAGTGTTGAGCTAAATCCCAGCCCTACAAATAAATTCTTAAGAGTGATTAGAGAGGATAATCTAAGGTGAGTAAACAAATTTCATAGTATTTATAGTTAGTTGAGCTATACCTTTTTGAAAATATCCTGAACAGGTTTTCTTTGTTTTGTTCTGCAAAGACAAGATCTCACTAAGTTGCCCAGAATGGCCTTGAACTCATGATTCTCCTGCCTCAGTCTCCCAAATTGCTGGGTTTGCAATTCTTATAGTCATCAGCATTCTTTTTTTTTTAAGGTTTTTTTGAGACAGGGTCTCACTTTGTGGTTCAGGCTGGCCCTGAGCTCAGCCTCAAACTCACATCACAGCAATCCTCCTGCCTCTGCCTCCCGAGTGCTGGGATTGCAGGCATGAGCCACCATGCCCGGCACTGTGATATGTGGTACTGATTGCTGCTGGGTTGAGTCTCCACACCCAGTATTGTATGTGGTTACCGGGGAATCGAACCCGGGCCCTTACGCTTGCAGGACAGGCGCCGGAACCACTGAGCTAACTCCCTGGCCCAGTCATCAGCATTCTTAATTAGAAGTCTTTGTCCTTTAAGATCTGTACTATTTTAAAGAATAATACCAAACCTTGTGTAGAGACTCTTGCCTCTGATACTAGCACTCTGGAAGCTGAGGCAGGAGAATCCCAGATTTGAGTGCAGCCTGCTCAACTGGGAGAGACTTTCTGTTCCAAAGGGGGTGGGTGGCTGGGATATAACTTGGTAGGGAGATAGAGACAGACAGAGACAGAAATGCCATCAACTAATTCTATTCTAGAATCTGTTCATTTATATAAATCGTTCTTATTATCTTATCACAGACAAAATAAATCTTCAGGCCTGAATATCAAGTAACATGTGATGAGGGGCCAAGAAGATAAAAGTTAAAATTTAAGCTTTTCACTTACTTGAGCTAATAATAACAGTTCAAAGGCTTCATGATTTTCTTGGTCCAACACTTAAAGACACTGTGTCGAAGATTAACATTTTTATGTAACATAAAAGATTTCTTGGCTAGGGTGTATCTCAGTAGTAGTATGTCTGCGTGCCACCTACAGTACCAAAAAAGTACAATAATAATAATAAAAAATAAACTTCCTAGAATATTTGAATTTTGTCACTTACTATTCTGATAATCAAACAGTTTAAATATTCAGGCATTTAAGAATGTTGTAAATGGGGGCTGGGATTCAGCTCAGTGGTTCCCTGTGCTGCTTTGCAAGCACAAGGTACCTAGTTTGATCCCAGTAGCCACATACAACAGTGCTAGGCATGGTGGATCATGCCTGTAATCCCAGCACTGGGGAGGCAGAGACAGCAGGATTGCTGTTGAGTTCAAGGCTCGCCTGGGCTACACAGTGAGCTCAGGGCCAGCCTGAACTACAGAGAACCTATCTTTAAAAAAAAAAAAAAAGAATGTTGTGAATTACCAGACACTTCACAGAGGAAGTACACATGGCCAAGAAATGCTCAGCATTGTTGGCCATTTGAGAAGTACAAGTTAAAACAGGGCTGAGATTCTATCTTATCCCAGAAGAAAGGGCAGTCATCAAGATATTATATAATAACAAATGCTGGAGGGGTTGTGGGGGAAAAGGAAACTTCTACCATGTTGATGTGGGTGTCAACCACTATAACCACTGTGAAGATCAGTATGGAGATTCCTCCAAACACCAAAACTAGAAATTCCATTTGACCCAGCCAGTCCCCTTCTAGTTGTCTTCCCAAGAGAGTTCAAGACATTCTGTTACCATATGTTTAGCAGCACAATTCATAATAGCTAGATCTTGGAAGCAATCTAATGTATATCAAGAGAACAGATCAGGAAAATGTATTTATGCACAGTGAAGTAGGACTCCACCATAAAGATAAATTTGAGTCATGGGAAAATAAACGCACCTTGAGACCATAACTTTAAATAAAATAAATCAGACACAAGCTTATACATCACCTGGTTTCTCTTATACAAGGAACTCAGAGTAAAAATGGAAAAATAAAAGATAGATAATAGGAAGTAGGGAGATAGATCTTTCTCAAAGGAAAGGACCAGGATTTAGCTCAAGTGGTACCACGCCTACCTTGGAAGCACAAGGCCCAGAGTTCAAACCCTGGTACCACCCCCCAAAAAAAAAAACATTGTGAAGAGATACTTCTCAAAGGGGAAGAGGAATAAAAACTGGGAAGGGGGTGGAAAAAGGAATTAAGATATGTTATGTACATGTGCCAGATCCCCTCCGGAATGTAGACACTATGTGATGCAAACATGTACTAATAAAAAGCAAAACTAAAAACTAAAATAACTGCTCTGAAAAATAAAAACACTCCAAAGACTTAAAAGAAAATGAGAGGAACCAGTAAAATGATTCCTTCAGCGTATCTTTGATGACAATAAATGGGTAAAATATTCCTCAAAAAAAAAAAGAAGTCATTCAGGAATTTTAGTTGGATTTCAATTAGATATAAACAGCAAGAACTAAGCAAAAGATATTTAGATACATGAAATCAATCTGTCTGTCCCTGGGAGTTCTTTCAGTTGTCCAACATGGAGTTCAGAGTTCTCTTGAATATTTTTAAATAAGCTCAACAATACATTTTCTTAAATATTTGTAAAAGTGTACAGTGGGTGTTGGGGAAAAGATTTTTACTGGTCAGCTTGTCTCAGTCTCATCAGATTTTCAGACTCTCTGTCCCAAATAAAGAACTGAGCAGATCCGAGGAGCCGGAAGAAAGGCGGAGATGTAAACAAGGAAAATACTCCGGGTGGGGCAGAACCGGCCTCCAGCTCAACAGTGAGTGACTCGGAGCAGCCCCCTTTGTTTTAAGATCCAGGTGGAAATACAGATTCCAGGCGGGCTGCACCTAGAGTAGCAACTGTCAGGGATGAAAATGGAACCTGGACAGTGGAGGGTAAGCAGCACCTCCCTGCTCTCAGTGTTCCTAGCGCGTGCCAGGGGTGAGTCCCCGCCCTCGTATTGGGAGGAGGAGTTTGTAACCTTAAAGGGGCCTGGACAGAACCTGCGAGGCTGCAAAGCCTGTGGGAACGCGCGCGTGCGTGCGTGCGTGTGCGTGTGTGTGTATGTGTGTGTGTAAAATCTGCATTGCCAATAATAATAACTGCCGGGTTAACGTGGGTTAGTTACCCTAAGCATTTAGAGCCCCTGCTCCTTGGGCTCATGCCGGATGTCAGGGAAGTGTGATAAGGTCAGGAACATATTTTTTAGACTCTTGTCAGGATGTTAAAGAGATATGATGCAGACAGGACCATATTTCTCCAGCTGCTGTCAGGATATTAAGGAGATAGGGTGAGAGCAGGAAGCTCGTGTGGGTCCTCGCAGTCAGAAGGCGTCCTGCTGGTTGTGACCAGGATATCTCCCTTACTGCTAATTTCCTGCCCCAAGGTGGGGCCCTGGGCTAAAGGAGCTCTCCACTGTGTGAACTTTGAATCGTGTTCCATTACACTTTCAAAGAAATGATACTGTACCTGTGACCGGTAGTGCGTGAGTTGCTCGAGATCTCATTATGGGATCCAGGAGTTGCGATGAGGGTAGGTAATGCAGAGTGGACGTGATGTGTTCTCATCAGAGGTAGAGATCTAGTGTGAAAGGTCGAGCGCTTTCTTGAACTCAAGAGAAGGAGACTGAAATGTCAGGGAGCCAGGCCCAAGGAAGCTGTGCCGCAGGCAGCGAGTTTTCCCCACCCTTGAAGCCTCCACGTGCAGAACTTGGGAGTCTCAGGGTCTTGTTCCACCCACTGCAGTCCCCTGGAGGAAGCTCTACATGACCAGCCCTTAATAGTCTTTCCCATGCAAGCTTCTTCCATCTGGATGACCAGGCTGAGTTCTGAAAATCCTTCTGCTTTCTTCTCCTTCACTGCTGAATTCCTTAATCTTTCCTTTGCTCTTGCGTCTCACTGTACACAGTGTGAAGTCACCTTGCAGCAGCCTGTGTGCTTTGCTGAATGATGTTTCTTCTGCCGGATAACTGTTCCTTGCCCTTGGGTACCATACTCCTAAAGCCTAAATCCTAGAGCAACGATGCAAGCTAGTAACAAGCATGGCCTTTACCATGACCTTTACTGTCCCTATTTCTGTCAGCATTTTGATTAGAACTACTTCACTAATCTCTGAGAAGTTCCAGGCTTTCTCTAGTTGTCTGGTCTCAGTCCTCACCAGAACTGAGCTGAATACTAGAATCTCTAAAAATAGACCAACTCATAGCATCATCGCTATTTTTTGAGTGGTATTCTAGTCCCCATGTTGTTTATTTCTCTTTTTATTTTATTTTCTATAGCGGGAATTGAACACAGGAGAGTTCTAGCTCTCTTCTGTCTTTTTTATTATTTCTTTAGCTGGAGATTGAACCCAGAGTCTTCACACTGAGCTACAGCCCCAGCCCCTTTTACAATTTTGAGATGAGGGTCTTGCTACACCATTGAGTTGCTCATACTGGGCTCAAATTTGTGATCCTTCCAGCTTTCCTCTTGCGGAGTGCTAGGATTAGAGACAGGTATCTCTACATTTGTTTTATGTTTTATTTTGAGAGAGGGTCTGATTAGGTCTCTCAGTCTTACCTCTGACATGTCAGCCTAGCTCAGCCCCCTGAATAGCTGCAGTTATAGACATGCACTACCACACCTGACTTCTAATCTTTATCCCTTTCTTCTTCTACCAACTTTAGGCTCAGTTTGCTTTTATTTTCTAGTTCCTGGAGGTATCACCTAAGTTCTTTTTTTGAAGTCCTTTTTTATTGTAGGCATTTATTACTTTAACCTTTGCTCTTATTTCTACTTTTGCTATATCCTGTCCATTTTGCTAGGTTGTATTTTGTTTTCAGTAGTCTCAAGGTATTTTCTAATGTCCATTTGGATTTTTGCTTTGATTCGTAGGGGACAAAAATATCCTTTCCTCTATTCATTTTAGATTTTCCAGCTAGGCTTTTCTAAATTAAAGTGGCCAAAACAGATTCAGAAAAAAGGTTAAAAGCACTTAATATATCTTTTGCATGTGCATATGTGAACCACTGAGTAATAAGTACCTCAACTCTGTGGTTGGAACTTGGCTTAATACCATGTTGGGCTAAAAGAAAGAACAAGGGGCTTGGAGCTTCTGGGCTGGGGAAGCAAGTTACAGGAAGTTGAACAAGGTGTGGTTTCGTATGGTCTGTTGTGCACATTTAAATTGGCCACTTCTTTGATCCAAGTTCATAGTCGAGAATTCTCTCTGTACTGAGAGGGAAGCTTCACAAACAATAGAAGTTTATAAATCTTAAGTTTTCTTTAGACAAGCACTTGTGTTCTGTTTTTGGAGCTTAATCCTGTTATTAGTGATTTATAGTGGCCCTTAGCTCAAAATCCATATGCCAAAGAGATATATTTTGGGGTGGCATATTGTCATTTTCGTACCCATTTATTTGTTCAAGAGTATCTTGTTTAAATTTCACATATTTGTCAATTTCCCAGTATTACTTGGTATGATTTCAGTCTTAAGTCTTCATTAAGACCTTGTCCTTGAAAAAGTTTTGAGTACACTTTAAAAAAATGTATCTTCTGCTACTACTAGGTAGAATGTTCTATATTATCCATTAGGTCCATCTGGTCTCTACAGTGTTGTTCAAATCCTTTGTTTTCATGTTGATTTCTGGGTGTACGCTCTCTCTGTTGCTGAAAATGGGACCCCCGAGTCTCCTATTATTGTGTTCCTGTTTATTTTTCTTCAGTTTCATCATTTTGTACCCCTGATCTTTATGCCACGCTGACCGTATTAAGAGGCTCCTGGAGAGGTAGCTGGATGGTGAGTGTTCTGTACTCACCAGTGACAGATGTTCTTTGCTGAATGTACACTTAAAAGACGGAGTCCAATTAGAGGAGGTGGGTGTGTTAGGGTGTGTTATTGGCAGGTTGTCCCTTGTAGCCACTCTTCTCCCGTGCTGTGCTTCCTGGTTGCCATGAAGTAAGCAGGCTCTGCCACAGCCTTCTACTGTGACATGACTGCTTTGCAGCCAGCCAGCCAAGGACTCAAGTTTCTGGAACTAGCACCTAAATAAATTTCTCCTTTAAGTCACAGACAACAAATACTTTGTTTTAGCAATGGGAAAACTGGCCAATACACAGTTTGCTTTAATTATATTCAAGTACTGAGATATTGAATGCACATATATTTATTGTTATTATAGCTTCTGTGAAATTGACCTTTTATTATGTATAATGTTCTTTTTTTGTAGCTTTATTTTCATATTGATGCTTTGGTGCTTATAGCTTTCTGCTCCTCTTAATTCCAGTTTCCAGTGTTACATTCAGAAGCACATGATTAATACTCCTCTTAAATGTATACACTAGATGAAAGATTAAGGATTATGTGACCAAGGATCCAGAAGAGGATAGTTCTGTCTAACTAGAGATGAAGGTAGTTCTGTTATTTGTGACTGTGTCCTGTGGTCAGTAAGGGCTGGCTTCCTTTTAAGTAGATGCCCATTGTATCAGTCCATTTTTCCTAAGAAAATATAGATCTTGGAAGCAGTCTAATGTAGCAGTCTAAATAAATGAGGTTGACAAATTAATAAAGAGGCTGATTAAACCCACAGTTTTAATAGCATAGCACTATATCTACTCAGCTCTGATGAGGGTCCCAGTAGCTACCTCCTACGATGGTAGATGTCAGAATGGTGGGAGTTTGCTCAAGAGAGAGAAATCACTTAATAAGACAGGAAGTCAGAAAGTAGGGAGGGGACAGGCTTGCTGTGTGTGTGTGTGTGTGTGTGTGTGTGTGTGTGTGTGTGCGCGCATGTACATGTGTGTGTGCACACGTGCACATGTGTTCACACACCACAGTACTGGGAACTGAACTGATGGCCTTCCTAATGAACTATTTTCCCAGCTCTTTTTAAAAATTATTTTTTAGGGGCCGGGGATTTAGCTCAGTGGTTCCGGCGCCTGTCTTGCAAGTGCAAGGACCCGGGTTCGATCCCCACGAACCACATAACAATACTGGGCGTGGAGACTCACCCCAGCAGCAACCAGTACCACATACCACAATGGCTGGTGTGGTGGCTCACGCCTGTAATCCCAGCACTCGGGAGGCAGAGGCAGGAGGATTGCTGTGATGTGAGTTTGAGGTTGAGCTCAGGGCCAGCCTGAACTACAAAAGCGAGACCCTGTCTCAAAAAACCTAAAAAAAAAAATTATATTTTGAAGTAGGTGTTGCTGAGTTGACCATGCTAATCCTCTTGCCTCAGCCTTCCTCGGTACTAGCATTATAGGCATATACCATCGATTTTCTAACAGCTAGGGAAAGTCACAGGAAAACATCAGTTTCTTCCAAGGCCAATAGTCCTAGTGACCCAGTTACTTCCTACTACCTCTACCTTGTAAAATTCCTCCAAGCCAGGGATTTAGTTCAAGTGGTACTGCACCTACCTTGGAAGCACAAGGGCCTAAGTTCCATCCCCAGTAATGAAAAAAATAAATTTAAAAAGTCCCTCCATATGTCATGTCTCCTCCCTGGGGGCCAAGTATCTGACCCTTCAGCCTTTGAAGAATGAGCTGTTGCCAGATTCTGAGGTATGGGGCACTCCTAGAAATCCTAGGTCTCTCCTGGCTGGCTTGCCAAATCTTTATTGGATGCTTCTACAGAGTCTTTCTTGGTCTTTGCTATCCTGAACAAAGACCTCGTGGAGACAAGTAAAAAAGGTAACAAGGTTTTTACATTTAATAAAGGTATTAAAAGAAATATGCTCTGCAAGTAGAGACTGAGTCACAGAGGGAGAGAGAGAACATATCTGTACATCCCTCATATCTCCCATTCTTCAGGCTGTTCTCAGGTCTACACTGTCCTATCAGAAACTGACTGATTTCTTGTGAGAAAAACTGATGATAGCATTTTCTTATGGGTCCCAGGGATTGGACCCATGTGCCTGGTATCTCGGTGATGGACAGGTCAGACCTGTTTGCCCAGCCAGCTGGCCACGCCCTAGTCTCCTCCCTCCTTACCACGTGTGACCCATAGTATCTGTCTCCAAGAAGCTCTCCTCTAGGCCATTATTTAGCATCTCAAACAGAGTATTACCTTGGTTCGTGAACTTTGTTTCCATGATGCTAGGGAAGATGGCCACTCTTGTGTTTGTATGGGGAAGATGGCTGTGGGAGTTCACAAATGGAAGCAAAATTTTGCCTGACTCTTTTTTGCAAACCAAATTGTTTGCAAATGAGTCGTTCCAAACCAAGGTATTACTGTGGTTAAACGTAGTCCTTTGAATAAAAAGGAAGTGAAGCAAGGTGTTTTAAGTTGCAAATAGACCACGTGAGTAGGCGTAAATTTTTATGAATCTTTTTATTTTTTTAAGGGTTTTTTGAGACAGGGTCTCACTTTGTAGTTCAGGCTGGCCCTGAGCTCAGCCTCAAACTCACATCACAGCAATCCTCCTGCCTCTGCCTCCCGAGTGCTGGAATTACAGGCGTGAGCCACCACGCCCGGCACCGTGGTATGTGGTACTGATTGCCGCTGGGAATGAGTCTCCATGCCCAGTATTGTACATGGTTACCAAGGATCAAACCTGGGTCCTTGCGCTTGCAAGACAGGCGGTGGAACCGCTGAGCTAAATCCCTGGCCCAAGTTTTTATGAATCTTAAAATCCAAAAAAGTATTTGACGGTTGGTGAGCTTTTTTTTTTGAGACAGGGTCTTGCTTTGTAGTTCAGGCTGGCCCTGAGCTCAGCCTCAAACTCACATCCTCCTGCCTCTGTCAGATACTGAGCAGATGCTGATGGGCAGGGGATGCTGAGCTTTGTGGTGTAGGGCTGGGTACATGCCAATGGGGACAGGCTGTAGTCTCTGGCATCTGAGAAGAGGCTCACAGGTCTCTGCGCCTGGATAGACTGGGCCAAACCAGACTCTGCCAGGTTATTATGGATACGAAACATTCAAAAGCAACAGATTTGATGATATGTTTGAAAGTTTTAAAACTAGCAAAATACTTAAAAGAAGACCTATACCTGCTCACACACAACACAAAGATTTTAAGACCCACACAACAGAAAATGAAGGTGCATCTTCTCTTAAAGAATACTGTTAAAATTACATGGTTTGTGTTGTTGATGTACATACCAGTGTTAAATGACATAAATACTTAAATTATTTTTAGTGCCCTTTTGGGTTTTCTTTAAAATGAAATTACTTAACCAAATTCAGTCACAATATTTTACCTATCTAGTACCTCTATGTCAATATAAAGGAGCCCAAATTCACCAAAATGTATTGGGAATCCAGATGCCTAAATTAATTGTAACTATAAGACTTTTTTTCTATGTGTAGTTAATGGAAATCTCTTTATTTCAACATATATTCTAATGACCAAAAAATCCTTTCAGAAACTATAGAAAGTAATTAACTTGACTGTTTCCATACTCATTGGATAGTCAGTCTCTAGATTTTCCAGAAGGCCCAATAGGACAAATGCAGATTAAGAAATTTAAGGGCTGTCACTTCTTGCAAATATCCTTGGGGGTAGAATCTTAAGCAATGCACTTGAAAACTCTGAAACAGCTTGGATTTATTATAAATTAATGACATAGGATGTTCCTTAATTATTAATCTTTGTTGAAATATACTGAATGCTCTACACATGCTTTACAGCCAGTAGCTGTCATCAGAATGTTTTGAAATTATGCCCTTGAGAGTAACAGAAAAGTTTTTACCTCCATGCATTTCCAATTGCTTATTCATCTTAGGGAAAGAAATTACAGTAGGGAAGCAAAACATAACTTCTCCTTGGCCTCTCTGAGTCCTTCATTGAGATGGACTCCTATCACAAAAGACAGACTGCCAAGGGACAGACAAGTCCGTTACCACATGTGCCTTGTGTATGTGGGCAATTCCCAAGGAAGACTGACTGACTTTGCAGAGTAAATCTCTGGACTGGGCAAGATGGTGTGTACCTGTAGTCCTAGCACCTGGAAGGCCAAGGCAGGAAGATCTGTAGTTGAAGAACAATGTGGGCTACATAGTAAATGCAGGGGTAGCCTGGACTATATAGTGAAAACCTATCTCAAAGAGCAAAACCAAGAGTAAACCTTGCAGGTGACTTTAATATCTTGCTCCTGAAATAAACAAGTGGGCAACATGAGAATAGGGAGATGATCAAGAAATACAAGCAGGAGTTTGTTTTGGGGGTGTTTTTTTTTTTTTTTTTTTTTAGTTTTTTTGAGACAGGGTCTCACTTTGTAGTTCAGGCTGGCTCTGAGCTCACTACCTAGCCCAGACAAGCCTCAAACTCACAGCAATCCTCCTGCCTCTCTCTCCTAAATTCTGGGATTATAGGCGTGAACCACCGCACCCAGTAATGTGGTATGTGGTTCTAATTGCTGATGAATGTGAGTCTCCGTGCCCAGCATTGTTGTATGTGGTTACCAGGATTGAAGCCCAGCCCCTACGCATGCAAGGCAGGTGCTGGAACCACTGAGCTAAATCCCCAGCCCATAAGCAGGAGTTAAGGTTTGTTGTGTAGGTATTGATGCTTTGTCCCTTGATAGGAATTGCTGGTGACTTAGAGCCCCTCATCCTCTTCCTGGTACAGAAAAGGGTTCATCTCTAACATGGGGGACTTACTTTTTATACATGTAAATCTCTCTTCTAAAAAGATAACTTTATTTTCAGAACTTTCCTGTTATTTACTGTTCTCCCAAATAAACAGTTCAAAATCGTTTTTGTCCCTGAGAGACATACTTTTGAGGACATCTCTGATAATGTAATCATATTTTGGGATGACACATCCTAAACTCCATCCATTGCAACCTTCAGAACACAAGACATTAAGGCTGACTATTGTAGTTCAGCAGGAGAGCATTTGTCTAACATGTGCCAGTCCCCAGAACCACCAAAGTAGTAGTAGTAGTAATAATAATAATAATAATAATAAGAAGAAGAAGAAGAAGAAGAAGAAGAAGTATAGCCAGTCTTCCAAAAAGTATACTAAGTTGCTCTTGGTTTTTTTTCCCCCTGGGTGAGTGTGTGTGTGTGTGTGTGTGTGTGTGTGTGTGTGTGTGTGTGTATGTGGTTTTCTGTTGATTTTTATTTTTTTGTTTTTTAAAATGTACACCAGGGTGGTCTTTAGCTATGTAGGTCAGGCTCACCTTAAATTCAAGATTTTCCTGCTTCAGTTTCCAAGTGTTGGTATTACTGATGTGTTCCACCATGCCTGCTTAAAATAATTGAATATTTAAGATATTTGTTTTATTCTGGATATTAAGTTTGTAATAGGGAGTAGAAGTAAGTATTCCACAGTGCTGTCACCCTGGAGTAAGTTCATCAGCTCTTGACACATTAAAGAAATTTCAGGCCAAGGCAGGGAGAGGAAGGGATAAGCCATTTTATTAGGCCAAATTAGACTCCAGATTTGATCTTAGCTGAAAGGCTGAGAAGCAATTTATTTATTTATTTATTTATTTATTTTTTATTTTATTTTATTTTTTTTAAGGTTTTTTGAGACAGGGTCTCGCTTTGTGGTTCAGGCTGGCCCTGAGCTCAGCCTCAAACTCACATTACAATCCTCCTGCCTCTGCCTCCTGAGTGCTGGGATTACAGGAGTGAGCCACCACGCCCGGCACTGTGGTATGTGGTACTGGTTGCTGCTGGGTGTGGGTCTCCACACCCAGTATTGTTATGTGGTTACCGGGGAATCGAACCCGGGCCCTTGCGCTTGCAAGACAGGCGCTGGAACCACTGAGCTAACTCCCCGGCCCTCGAGAAGCAATTTATTAAGCAGAATTAGAAAGAGAAAAAATAGGAAAGAGCTTCAGTTTGAGGAGCTGAAGAGAGCGTGGCTGTCATGAGGAGTTTCCCAGGCCCCGTTATTGGAAGAACAAGGGCAGGTTTCATGGATGTTAGGGGCCGGGTGGGTTAGGATGGCTGGTGGTTACCTCACTATACTTTTGTGAGGTGTCTCTGGCAGAGCCCTTATGGCTGGAAGGGGCAGGCTGTCTTTATGAGGTCATTGTTTCTGGTTGATAGACTCAGTTTTGTGGAGCCTCTGCCAGAATAAGAATGAGCACAGGTTTAGGGCAATGACTGAGGACTTCTGGGCACTCACTGGTGGCTGGGTTTCTTTGTAAATCTCTTTATTTGTTTGCCAGTGCTG
>PVIR01036391.1:0-15855 GCA_004026965.1 Petromus typicus
ACAATCCTCCTGCCTCTGCCTCCCGAGTGCTGGGATTACAGGCGTGAGCCACCACGCCCGGCACTGTGGTATGTGGTACTGGTTGCTGCTGGGTGTGGGTCTCCACCCAGTATTGTTATGTGGTTACCGGGGAATCGAACCCGGGCCCTTGCGCTTGCAAGACAGGCGCCGGAACCACTGAGCTAACTCCCGGCCCCTACATAACTAATCTTTAACAAAATAATTTTATTGTCAAAACAACACAAATGGGCAGAACACCACCTGTGGGCAGAATCCAAAAACCTACAATTAATGATCTTAGTTATGAGCACCACAGTATTGATATGCTGCTTTCTCCAACTTCAGTGAGTTTTACAAATCCTATTAGAATCAAATGATTTTTATCTTTAACAAATATGGAAACTATCCTGACTAAAACACCTGTGGGAAAACAGTCTATTCATTCAAAAAGGCAGATCTGTAAAGTAAACACAGTTGTGCAGCCTATGTCAAAGAAAGCCAGTAGTAAATATTACTATAAATTATTCAGTGCTAACAATAAATATGTAATTTTTCATTTCAACACACAAATGCCAAACTACTTCACATAATTATTGCTATTACTTAAAGGCAATCGAGGAGTAGCCACACAGAAATGATTTTAAATTAAAATGTTCACAGTCTGAAATGATAAACATATACTCGCCTATCAAGAAACAGACAGCAACAAGAACCAGTCACAAAATTTTACACTAGTATTACATAAGGTGCCTACATATGGACTGCTGAATTCCTATTTAAAACTTACTTTATACAAAATATAACTCAAGGCAAATCAATTTATATCTTTAATGAACAATAATGTGATAAAGTTCACATAAAATATAAAATAGTAAAAAAAATTTTATATACACCCATAAAAAAGCTTTAAAGGATACTGATCTGTCTGTGGTCTTCGAAAGTTCTCTGGAAGATGGGCTTCATAGAGTAGTCTTGCTTTAGTATTTCCCATATCTTGCATGCACTGCAATTAAAAATCAAGCATTTTCATTATTCATATGCATATTAAAAATTCCTAACGTACATATATATTTTTTCACTCACATATTAAAAAGTAATTCCTATATATGCATATACACATACATCCAAATACTAACAGAATTTCCAATATATTCTCCTTCAAAAATAATTTAAATCATAACTATGAAATTTAAATTATTCAAGTCCCAATTAGATATTATTTTTAATAGCTCACATTTTCTAATATGTGAGTACAGAATTTTAAAAAAATTTTTTCTGTGAAAATACTTCCCTTATACTCATTATTTCTTAAAAATGAAATTCCTGGCAGTTTATCATTTTTTTAAAAAACACCACTGGAACAGTTTTGTCATTTCAGAGCCATCTACTCAAGATCAAATTTTCTTCGAGTTTTGATACAACCTAGGATTCTTACAATTCACAGTTAAGACCACAATGGAGATCACTAAATGAAATGGAATTTCTCACCTGAGTTCAAAATATAACCTGTTTTCTCTTAGATGAGAAACATAAAGAAAAGAGAAGAGAAATAAATAGAAAATAGGGAGAAGTTCAAATACATCCCCAGATTACAAATTCCATTGTTAAGACTTATGTTATTCTATTTGTTTTTTGTAAGACTCTTTTCAGTTTGTCTTGTACTCTGAGTAACTACTCTGAAGATGATAGAGTATTAACTATTATTATAAAATTCATTTTTCATAAAAATGTCACATTTTTTAAAAGATCACAAGGGACACTAAATAAAAGAAATAATGTTGACCTAGAATTGTACCAAAAGGTATTAATTTCTTTGGAGTTGTGGGCTCTCTTGAGATCCTACTGAAAGATTTTCCCACTACAAACAGAAACAAAATCCAGCCCTACAACTAATCTCCACGTTCATGAGTGCACACAGCCTTGCTACGGTTCACACGAGTGTCCCCAGTGACCCACATGTGAAAGTCCTGGTTCCTGGGATGCATTTGGGTGGCACAGTGAGAGGTGCTCAAGGTCCCCTTGAAGGGCCCCGAGACTGAGTGTCTCTTCCCTGCTGCACACAGCTCAGCCTGCCAAGTGCATCCTCCAGGCACCCTGCCGGAAGCCCAGAACAGGAGCAGCACGCAGTTCTGGACTGTAACCTCCAGAATGAAGAGCTAAATAAACCTTTTTCTTTGGAAGTTCATTGCCTCTGATGTTTCATTACAGAAACACAAAGTTAATGTAATGCAAACCTTCTTCCTAAAATCTATGAACTTCGAAGATAAGAATTACATGTTTTAAAACAACTGAAAAAAGCCCAATTAAAAAAATAGAGATGAGCTGGGTCTGTCACTGAGCAGCAGAACGCGCCCGCCCATGCTCAAGACCATGGGTTTCATTTCTGGCACCCCATCAAAAAACTGCTACGCTCAGTAAAACTTACCAAGTAATAAAAGTCACTCAGAAGAATAATCTCAACACAGTTCTGTCTTTGTGTACATCTGCAGTATACAGTCACTGCACTCACTAGGGGAACTAGCACATGTACATTATACATCTTCCATTTTTTTTTTTTTAATCCCCAGAAAACAGCCTGGATTTAAAAAACTTTCTAACAAATAAAAGGCCAGGCTAAAAAGAATGAGTGCTCAGGAGGCATAAAACAATTGATAACCATTTATTTCAACTAATTAAACTGCTTGACTATCATCTTTCAGTGATGGCCAAGCTATATACTTCCTACACATTTCAATCACATTAGAAACTACAGGAAAGAGTTACTCACAAACAAAACATTTTATCCATCATTCACACAGAACTCTCGCTCCTAAAAATATTTTAATAGGCAGGTCAATTTGCACAGCTTTTTTGCCTGATTTTCCAGACACAAAAACCCTGCGCCCTAAGAAAATAATCCAGGTCTCACAGACTACCTACTGCTGACCTTGAATCACAGCCTGTAAGTGTATATAGTCACCTTCCTTCAAATAAACAACATAATGACTCATCTCTCAACTAAAAGTTTTCTTCCAGTGTTTGAAATTCCCATATGCAACCACTTCTGGATATCTACTCCACCTCACCTTAGCAAGAGTGGCTCTCATAATCAATTAGATTTCTAGGTCCTTCCTCTAGAAACAAGGACAAAAGAACAAGGATACAAAGTAAAAGTAATGATAAGCAGAATAAGAGTGAAGCGTGTTTGCCATTTAGCTTGTAAGATGAACCAGAAACCAAAGCAAAGCTTCAAAATGGTTTAAGATAAAAAAAGATTTTTTTCTGTAAGGTGAAATGACAGTAAAAGTTCATAGTTCTTTCTTATAGTTGGATACAGCGTGGATTAGTCTGAATAGAGCCAGGAAGTCATTCTGTGTGTGGAGGGAAAAAAACAGAGACTTCCTATGTAGCTTACGCCTTCTGAAAATGGGAAAAACAAATTGTTTCCATTTCAAGATACTCAAATGAATACCTCTTTATGCTACAGTGGGAATCCGGAAGCAGAGATGAACAAGTTACATAATCATGAAAGCATTACACATTTGGGAAGTCCAAGGTACACATTAAAAAAAAAAAAAAAAAAAAACACATCTGCATTGAAGCAAGAAATAATTTAGACACAGATCACTGAAATTGTGGAGATACAAAAGTTACAAGTTTCTATCAGGCAAGGAAGAGCACATGGAAATTTCAACAGAAAAATCTAGATTAAAAAGCAATATCCACTATATATACCATAACTCCGTAGCCCTCAGTTACATTTTTTTCTTATTCTATCATCTCTGCAACAGGAATTCATCCTATAATGGATAGTGTCTTACAAATGACAGTTTCTAGTAGTCCATAAAATGGATGTTTCTTAAAATCAGCAATGTCTCGTATTCAATTAATGATTGTGTATATTTATTTAATGCCACTATTTTATTCTGATAAAAAATAATTAGAAACAAGGTGTACCTGTACATTGTACCAAATTATCAACTACTGTTCTAGTGATGTTGTCCATCACCAGTAAACAGCGAAGAACTCAGGCACAGAAACCTCGACAGGGAGGCACTGTAGGGTACAGGACTGGGCCATTTCTGTAGGAGATAGCTGCCAGGCGCGAAGGGACACAGTGCACACGTGTCTGTCAGCCGGACTGTGAGGCACAGACAGTGACATCACAGCTACTCATCATCTTATAAAGGCAAGGACAATACTGGTAAGCTCAGCTTCTAAATTTCAAAAACTAAAGCGTGGGAGGGAGTTCAAAGGGAGGAGGAGACGGAAGGTGAAAGGCTGAGTAATGTGGAGATCAGAAAACAACCACCCAGAGCTGGCACTTTGTAAAGGTGGTAAGACACACGGTACAAAATGGCAGTCCTTGGAGTTCAAGACACTACAGATAAGAACCCTACAGAACCCACAAGAAAATCTATCCCATCGACCCTTGAGGTAACAGCACACTGACAAGCACTAGCCTCAACAGTTTGAGAGGCTGAGATTTTTAATTTTAACAGTTATTACAACACTAACTTTACAAAAGGAAACTGCATCTGCAAAGTGATATGTAAAAGAACTATGAGCATCAGTGCCCATGATCCAACTCCTGACACCTCCACGGTCAGCACTCGGTGCGTCAGCGACCTCAAGCTTCCCCCAGGGATGTGCGCCGCGCTGCAGCACTCACAGGCACCAGGCTCTGTGCTTCAGGTCAGTCATACTAGAGAGGAGGAAACTGAGGTACAAAGAGGTCAGATGATTTTCTGCTGGCTAATACAAAAGAAATGAATGGCCTACGTTTCTCTTAAAAGAAGAAGTATGCTTTATATTTTTAATAATTTATAACCAGCAGATTTAAGATGTGAATAATGAATAAGCCATCTTAACTTTTATCTTCTCATTTCTGGGAATCAAGCCAGATCCTAAATACTAAGTATCATTCTGAAGGCCTTGAACTGTCAATCCTGTCTTTCACTTCTTCAATAGTAAAAATACTTGTAAAGTTATCAAATAAACCAAGAAAAATTTTAAAACATTAGAAGATTTCAAGACTCTTAGCTTTAGAGAACCCGTGTTTTCCAGGTAATGTTTTGTTTTTCTATTTCTCTCACACCTCACGTATGAGAAGAGAAGATTCCTATCTAAGCCAAATTTATTAGATTTATTTTTTTAAATATTTTTTAAAAATATTTACTCTAAAAAACTGTACTTCATCTCAAAATTAAGATGTACAAAAAGTAAGCACCCAATTCTAGATACTTATGTTGCTGACAAGTAAGACATGACTGTGGGATTCTATTAAGCACAAAGTCAACAATACTTTTACTTTCAGAAAAATACATCAGCATATTGAATGACAGGGGAACTATGTGCTTCATAATGAAAAATGCCAAGTAGGTAGAAAATATTTTAAAATCAGTTGTATTTATTTTTCTCATTAAATCGGTTTTTTAACAGGGCTGGATATGTATTTCAGTAGTAGAACACTTGCCTAGCATGTGGTAAGTCCTGGATTCTACTATGCCAAGGGCCTCAAAAAAAAAAAAAAAGAAAAGAAAAGAAAAAGAGGGGGAAAAGAATCAGGCTACTCTCATATAATACTAAGTTCCTAAAGATGAATTTTATAGACTCTTTTTTTTTTTGGAGACAGGTTCTCGCTTTTGTAGTTCAGGCTGGTCCTGAGCTCAGCCTTGAACTCACAGCAATCCTTCTGCCTCTGCTTCCCGAGTGCTGGGTTACAGGCATGAGCCACCATACCTGGCCTAAAGATGAATTTTGGATTGTACTTTTTAACTGAATCATCTTCACCCAAATTAACATCATTATAATTATAAAAGAAGGCTTTACCTGGAAATGGTGTGACACTTAAAAATCCTGAATCCTATCATTCTATTATTGAAAGTATTTTGTCCTCTTCTATCATTATTTGTTTTCAGTTTTTCTACACAACCCATAAGTCAGTAACAACACCACCAGCCCAAAGCCTCAGGCATCACAAGAGTGAATTCCAAAAAATACTATTCAAACTCAACTGCTAGGGTCGGGGATTTAGCTCAGTGATTCCGGCACCTGCCTTGCAAATGCAAGGGCCCAGATTCACTCCCCGGTAGCCACATACAACAACACCAGGTGTGGAGGGCTCACGCCTGTAATCACAGCACTCGGGAGGCAGAGGCAGGATTGCTGCGAGTTAGAGGCTTGCCAGGGCTACATGGTGAGCGCAGGGCCAGCCTGAACTACAGAAAGCGAGACCCTGTCTCAAAAAAAAAAAGAAAAAGAAAAAGAAAAAGAAAAAAAAAACTGAACTGCTATAAAAAGCATCTATAACCTACACACTATTATCACAGAGACAAGGCACTTATTTCTGAAATTTCTAAGTATGCAACATTTTAGCCACTCTCACATTTACCACTACGAACAAAAGCTACATTTTAAAGCACTTTTGAGTTTTTAGAGACTGACGAAAACTGAGACTGCCATTTTAAAACTTTCATCTCCATTTGCTTAGGATATTTGTCTAATTTAAAAAACTATAACATCCGAAAATATCTAAACAAAACTAACAAAACTGAAAGTAAGAATACATAAAACGAAAACAAGCAGAATCGATAATTTAGCGAGCAGCCAGGTGCAGCAGCACGCGTCCCAGTGAAGGGTGGGCATGAGCTTGAGGCCAGCCTGAACCACACGGGAAGACACTGTCCTAAAAAGTGTGCAGGGGGAAGAGGGGATTTTATGTAATAGTATTGTAAGCACGTAAAACAAAACAGTTTTATATCACTGGAGCATTCCCTGTGACCAAATGGTAATTATGCAGCATACAAAAGCAATTTTATTGAAATGAACATGTGGAAATAAAAGGTAAGAGGAACACACAGAAACAAAAGTGTCCAAGAGTAAGTCTCTGTCAATACTGGAACACAACAGGGTAAAAAGGGAAGATCACAGGCCACCTGAAATTCCTAGCTAATGAATGAAACCTTTACTTTTTTGTTTCAATCTCCCCAATTCTTGGAATGCAGAGCTACATGAGAAAACTACCGCACGGTCTGTTTTGCATTTGTCCTAGCACAACTAGCCCCAAAGCCTCTTTTCTCATCCCATTCTATCCATCCCTGCAATGTTTCCTGCACTCTGCTCCCCAGGTTCTAAGAAGTATTTGTTCAACCACCACTGACAGCAAAATTACAATGCCTGCCTTGCAAGCGCAAGGTCCTGAGTTTGATTCCTGGTACTGGGGGAAAAAAAGAAAAATAGTAAAACTGAAATTCATTTCAAGGTCTTATTTGAGGTAGCTATTTGTACAGTTTGCAGAAGTTCACTTGTATGTACTGACTCGCTCTTTGGAGTGTAATGGCTGTTTTTCAAAACTGAGTTAAGTAGGGAAAACAACAGAGTAGCAGATACTGCAAATGACTGAACTGCATTAGATCTTCCAAGTTCCCAATGACAAAAATGCCGACATGAAAATAATAAATAAACATTTGTGGTTCATAGAAAGATGGTGCATAGCTTTGATAAATTTAAAGTGAAAAAAGGTAAAATTACTCAAAATAAAAATTTTCTACCCAATTTTCTGAGGAAAATATTGGAAAAGAATTTGGCCTCGAGGTCAAAAGACCTTTGTGTAAGGAAACAAAAATTTACAACATCTGCATGTTAATATGTATGTATGAAATAGTTCAGAAAGAATACACAACAGTCTGCTAAATATAAGTTTCTATGGAGGGGAACTGGATGGCTGAAGGCAGAATGCAGAGGGAAACACTCACAAAACATATTTATACTTTTAAATGTTTATACAATGATCATATATTCCACCCTCTCAAAATAAGTAAATAGTGGGGTGGGGGTGTATTAACACCACACTGCTCCTAAATAAAGCAGTATCTAGAAGGAGCTTAGCTAGAGGTATGCATGCAACATGTCAATCAGAGCAAGAGAACTTCTTCTTTGTACTAAGGAGACTTCTGATAAGTCAAAAAAGTTATGAATTGGGGCCAGGATTTAGCTCATGGGTTCTGGTGCCTGCCTTACAAGTGCAAGGTCTCAAGTTCAATCCTAGCACCAAAAAGATAAAAAAGCTTAAGAATATATCAAATATACACATTTTTTAAAAATGCCATGCAAGCAGATCTTATATTCAAAGGACATTAAAAGCATAAATCTGGCATTTATTTACCATGCCTCTTCCCAGCATCTTATCTTAAGGAAACATTATGGCTGTTAAAAACGGAATGCTTTTTAAAATGTTAATATATTTGTACATGAAAGGGGAAGCTACTTGCTCTACTGAATTTAATATTTGCTATTAATTAAAATATTTAAAAACCAAAGATTAAGATTTTTTAACTACCTTAGCTAATTTCTCAAACAAACTCTTACTTAAAAGA
Source organism: Petromus typicus (assembly GCA_004026965.1). Taxonomy (NCBI): domain Eukaryota; kingdom Metazoa; phylum Chordata; class Mammalia; order Rodentia; family Petromuridae; genus Petromus; species Petromus typicus. The sequence goes on from PVIR01036391.1 coordinate 8,358, forward strand.
GAAATGAATACTGGTCATCCCTGGACCGATTCTTTATGTCAGTGACTCACCTCGACTACCTCTTCAAATTTCCAGAATACTTCTCTATCTTCCTCTCAAAAGCCACCAGGATTTCTTGCATAGGAGCAAGCCTTTCAGGACTGGTTTCAAGATCTTTTGGATTCCAGCTGCTGGAAAAGAAGGGCCACCATTTTTGGTCTTGGGAACTCTCTGGAAATATTTACTACAGAGTCCATTTCTTCAGTTTCATGAAACTGTTTTCAGGGGGAAATTTTCCTCTTTTGTCTTAATTACTGTTTTTAAGAATGAACCAAACAATTCAAATCTTTTAACACAATGTGGATTAGAGGCAGCAGTTTCTATACTTTGTTATAATTTGTAGACATTTATAGATTTTGATTTTTCTTTGCAGCTTTTGCTAGTTGCTACCAACTCAAAGAATGTATTCTCTCTTTAAAGAAAAGAAATTAAACACTGTTAGAAAAAAACTAGAAAAATTTCATACCACACTCATGTATCACGGTTACTTTGAAATTCGCAGCATCTGAGGTCCAGGAGTCGAGGGTTTCACCTAGGTGCCTGGACTCTGATTTGAGCTCCTCAGCACCTCCTGTGGGCCTCCCCCTTTCAACACCCCCACAGTTCAAGATGTGGTCTCCCGCTGCGAAGGCCAGTCCAGTCCTGGATCACCTTCTCATTCTGAGAGCTCCCTACTCTGCTCCACTGCTGATCACTCCCCGGACGACACCACGCCTGGCTGCAGCTTCACCTTCACCGCTCAGGACACGCAGAACTGCAGAGCCACAGAGCACTGTCCCGCCTTCGCAAACCCAGCACGCTTTGTTCCATCTTTCTGACTGAAAGGCCCTTTTGCACACCATAATATGCTTATAGTAATTCATTTAAAAAGTTTTACTATAAAAGTGTAATGAGACATTACTACACATTAAAACTTACCATACAACTAGAGACTATAATAAATAGGAGCCAATACTAATGATCACTTAGTTAGCAGAGGCAAACTAGCCACAGGCCAGGCGCTTACATGCACCTGTCCTCCTTAATCATTACTACATTGGCCGATGCAGGGAGGACGGTGACTGTGGTGTAAAACACAATACGTCAAGAAACTAATGACTGTTTCCAGATGAACTACTCACATATTCAATACATCTACCAATTTCTTACCAAACATAGTATTCTACATGGAGATCTAAGCCTTTATCTTCAAATAGATTACTATTTCTTTAGTTACATTCCCTCAGGCCTACTGCAGTAATAGATTTAATGTAGTAAAATTAATGAGACTTCCATTAAGTAACATCTTATAATTTTGTTCACTGCTTTGTTCATTGTTCACTGTCAAGAACTACAGTAACTACTAAAATACAGAATTCTAAAACATGTGTCTTATAAAAACTATTTTATTATAAATTTTGACTTTAAAAATTAAATCAAGAGTAAGAGAAATATAAGGCACAATCTCACATATTCAAATTCAAGACTTACATGATTTTCTCCCAAACATATTGCTTTAAAATGCAAACCTATTAAACTTTATAGATTAAGAATCTTTTTACAAATAACATCATACTTCCTTCTTTACCTCATTGCTCAAAAGTATGCGATGTATCAACTCCATACTGTGGGACGCCCCAGTCTCTACTCTTCTTTAGAGACATATATAATGATCGTGGCAGGAAGTCAGCATTAAGTAGAAACTCACAACCTAAACAATATCTACACAAAGCCATGATTCCAGAGATTCTGCCAGCCTGATGGAATTATAATGAGCAATCTTCTCACAAATTCAAAAACAGTTTTCTGACATGAGATTCCCTTGAATAAAAACATACCAAGATTTATGTATTGAAAGTTTGTTATCTGCCTGGTTCTCTAAGGCACTATGGAAATTTACCAAAGGGCAAAACTTGAAGAGATTAAATTATGTACATTCTAACTCAGAGGTCAAATGGTGTTGAGCTATATAGTTCTTCAAATTAATTTTAAATTATAATTGTATTCCATTAAATATTGCTTATTATGAGAATTCTGTAATAGAAGCCATTTCTGAAGTCTTAACAGAGTCTCCTCATAAATAATAGAGAACCACTAGATTAAAAAAAAGAAAATCCCACAGACAATATTTACCAAAACATGTAGAGTGCCTTGATCATCCCCATAAACCTCAGAATGCCACCAGGTAAGGAAAACCCCCTAACCACCATTAGATCTGCCCTATGCCTGCAACGAACGGGAAGTTCAACAGATGTGAAGACTGAACAAAACACCGAGATATATGAGTTCAGGGAACCAGGCCAAGAAGAGCACCCACACTGAAGGGGTCTGCACATCCCACAGCAGGCAAGTATGAAGGGACCACGTAAGTTCAGAGTGGAGACTTCTCCTAACCAGCCACCCAGTCTCCCCAACAAGGAACTACACTGAGAAGAATTCCTGGGAAATGACTTAAAGTGGAACAGGGAGGAGTACTGGAATTACAGGAGGGGCAGGACCAGGTAACAGTGAGGAAACAGGAAAGTCTCACATAGTTTTAAACACTGCATGAAGAATTCTACAGAAGGTGTGTGAAGTTTTACAAGAAAAGCTTCTTATATGCCATTGCTTTTTAAAAGTAAAGACAATTAACGTCCATAAAAATGACCCCCAAAAAATCAGTCAAGTCTCATACAAACATAACCTCTGAGAGGTTAGAAGAGTAAGAACAAAATAACATGTCTACAATGAAACTACATCAGGAAAATATGCCCACAAACAGATCAGAACTGTAACCTACTAATTCAGAACTAAAAGAACCATGAAATCAGTAACATTTCAGAAGTGAGGGCATTGTCTATACTGTAATCCCAGCACCCAGGAGGCTGAGGCAGAAGGATGGCAAGCTACAGGCCAGCCTGAGCTACACAGCTAGATCAAAGCCAGGATGGAATGCATGATGAGGCCTTGTCTCAAAAAGCTCAAGAAAAAAGCTTAATTTTAGAAATGAACATTAAATAAAATAGAAGATAACAAATAAAGGTAATAATAAGTGGTCTAAAATTAAAATTTTTTAATGTGGCAATTAAAAGCCAGGCATAGCAGTGCCCACCTGTAATCCCAGCTACTCAGATGGTCGGGTCAAGAGGAATTACAAGTTTCAGGCCAGCCTGAGTGACTTAGCAAGATGCTGTCTCAAAACAAAACTAAAAAATGGGATACAGCTCAGTGCTAAAATGCTTGCTTAGATAAAGTATGATTCCCTGGGTTCAAACCCCAGAAATACCCACTCCTACTGATTAAAAAACAGTAAAGAAAAGTCCAAAAGAAAGCAGCAAGTACTAGAGTTTAAGCAAAGAAGACTCAATATAAGGTAGGAAGAGTCACTAAAGAAGAAATCTAAAACCAATAAAGAATATTAAAAATTATAATTAAGAGACATCTTTGTTGGAAAAATATTTGGAGGAGCACACCAAGAGAAAGCTGTCATCGCTGCAGCATGTAACACCTGTGATACACCTGTGCCATGATGCAACTAAAACAGGAGCGCTGTACTCTAATCAATCACGCATCATTTTATGTGACACAATCAATACACTTTTAAATAATGAAATTGATCATCAGTGTACCTGAAATATACTGTTAGAGAATCATACAGCAGAAAACCTACTTCATGTATTTAGTCACTTTATCCCTCATTTCTTAAAACTTTTTCATCCCAACGTTACCATGAAGAAAGGCATAACGACCATCAGTGTAAGTGCAGTTCCATTCGCTGCTTCGTTAGCCATGGTGAAGTTTCAGGTTCCACCAAGCTCTTTGACTCTGCTCCTGGTATCTGGCCTGATTAAGTATTCAAGTTGTGACCATAGAATATAGCAAATCTTACTGATGAAGACTGGGGGGGAAAAACATGATTCTGGCTTCCACAGGAAAAAATTTTTGCAAGAAAATCCAAAGTCTGAATATTATGACACACTGCTAAAGGCTAAAGACTGCGAAGTTACTTCACAGCATTTTTTTTCCCCTAAAAATAACTAGGTTCTAATGGAAATCTATATCCATTTAGCGAGTGATCTTTCCCTCTCATAATGGAAAATATATAAACGCAAAAGCAAGTTATCAAAAATACTTTTCAGATTCAGAAAGAATGTCTTTCACATTGAACTTGAGAATCTTGTTATATTCTTTTGAATTATCTGAGAGCATAGAAAAATTTCATATGTAGAAGTTGAACTAGACCTTTGGCAAAAGCTGAATAACATTCATAATCATGATGCATGATTTTTATTCAAGGTCAAGCGATGGTCAGGCATGGTGGCATGCACTGTAACCCTAGGACTGGGGTGGCTGAGGCTGGACTGGACTGCCAGTTCAAGGATACACAGTGAATTCAAAACTAGCCTGGCCTGGACTATATGGCAAGACGCTGTCTCAAAAAGCAAAACAAACAAACAAAAATCCCACAAAGTCAAGCAATGAAAACATTTTCAACTGTGGTAACCAAAGAGGACTGAAAATACAAAGACTCACAGGAATGAGATTTTCAGTCACCTACACTACTATTTGCCTGCTCATTGCTTAAATACCAGCTACCCCTTCTAACTGGTAGTGCAGCTTCTTTACAAACCATTCCAGTCACATTAATCTATCTTCCAAGACAATCAGTTCACTTTTGTATGGCTTAAATACAATACTACTGTTTTTTACTCTGAGCATATACCTCTACTGAGAGCTCTGGAACTAAGCTAAGTTATATAGCTTAAGCTGATGTACCTATGAAATGTATGTATATATATATATACATATGCATTTAGTTTTTGAGACAAGGTTTCATTGTGTAATTCAGACTCACTTGAAACTATGTAGACCAGACTGGCCTAAAATTCATGTCATACTCCTGCCTCAGCCTCCCAAATGCTGGGAATACAGGCATATGCTACTATGCCTAGCGTATTTGTGCAATTTAACAGAAATGTGGTGTTGTGGTTTATACCTAAAATGCACATCCCCCAAATCTCATCTGTTCAGAGGCGGGGCTTCTGGAAGGCAGTGTGATCATGAGGACACAATGCTGGTCAGTGGACCAACCACCTGAGGAGTCTGCAGCGAATCTGCCGCTGGAGGGGGCTCCTGGGTGTAGGAGCAGACAGATCACTGGGTGAGTGACTTGGAAAAGCACTCTTGTCCAGCCCCTCCTCCACAGCGCTGGCCTCCACGGCTAAGCTGCTTCCCCTTCTGCTCTTCTCCGTTAAGCTGTCAGCGCCAGGTATTCGTCTCAGTAATGGAAAAAAGGGGGAGTTTTAAAACATTTCAAAATGAACAGTTTTTAATTAGGTGGAAAATAAGTAAGACAGAATCAAAGTGAAGAAAAAATAGTAAGCAAGCCCTACCTTCCTCCAACTCTTGGTCCTAAACCAAAAGAACAAAGAGCTGGAAACGAAAGCAAAAACACTCAGACGCTGATGGCAGAAAAGTGAGAGGAAAGCTTCCACAGTCTTGCTATACTGATAAACAAGGCTGTGAAAGGAGCGAGGCCTAAGGATGCCGTCTGGAGTGGTCCCGAAAGCCTGGGCGTGGAGGAGACGAGGAGGCACTATACCCATCAGTGGGTTCATCCAGTGACTGGCTCGGTCACCACGCACGCGACTAGGACCGGGGCCAGGTTAGAGTGGGTCACGGGCCGAGACTCACAAGGACACATCATCCTTCTCGCCTGCTTCCTGACCACCGACTTGAGCACCTTTTCCCCACAGCAGCTACTTCTCCCCGATGAAAGTGTGAGTCAAAATAAACCTCTTCTCTTTTCACTTGTGGGCGTCCAGAACTGTCTCAGCAATGAACAAAGTGACTACGATATCTTCAACCAAAAATGGACTTCAAGCTGATGTTTAAAAAAGGTAAAAATATGAACAAGAGCAGTAAAAATGTCTATAAAATGTTGAGAGCAAATTCCATAAGGATAAGTCATACCTACAGAGTCTCAACTTCTAATGTAGGTGGGTAGATGTCTTAGTTACTTCTCTCTTCTTGCTGAGATAAAATACCCAACACTCAAAGTGAAAGGGGGAAAGGTTTATCTGGCTCATAGTTCGTAGAGTTTTAGTCCTCAGCTGGCTCCACGGCAGGGTGGCAGAGGGGCAGCAGTTTATGGCAGCGAAGACAGTATAGGAAATGAGATTTTAACAGCATCTTTCTGCCCCTTTTGTTTTATTCAGACTATCCAGGTGAGGACAGTGCCAAACCACTCACGTGCAGTGGTTTAGTAATCACACACCCTTACTCCCAGTATCATACACTAGACTCAGCCACCTCTAAAATATCACTCACACACACACACACACACACACACACACACACACACACACACACACACACACACACCCTCATGAGGCTTTGCGGGGACTTCTAAACAGAAGGCATAACAGAAAGAAATAAAAATGACCAAGCTATGATACCTACATATATCCTAGTCCTCCAAAGCAAATGTAACTTGTGACATATATATACTAATACAAAAAGAACTCTCAAAATTTCAAAACAAAATTGAAAATTCCTCTTCCAAGATGTAGATTATAAATGAAATAATTTACATTTTGTGGGCTTCATGGTTCCAAAGAACTAATCAAAAAATGATGCTAGTACATACTTAGGAAAGATGCTACAAGGGAGGATAACCACAACACTGTCGCTAGACAATATAGTAAAATAGATATATTTAATTATAGTGTATTATATACATATAAAGTAGCCTAAAAGTTATCAAGATAATTACCAAATACACAGAGTATATTTTCCAATATGAACAAAATCTCATTATAGTATTTTATTTAGCAACATAAAATTTCAAGTGAGATACACTCCGAAGTACAAGTAATACTCCTCTATAACATGGATAAGTAATTATTTTAATTGCTTGATTGCAGTACTAGAGATTGAATCAAGGCCTTCACACTGTGCCACATTGCCAGGTCTCTTTTTTTAATTTTGAGAAAAGGTCCTGCTAAGTCTCTGTGTTGCCCAGGCTCAAGTCACACTTGGGACTTTCCTGCCTCAGCTTCCCAGGCACTAGAATGACAACATCCTGGTTAGTCTTCATTTTCAACCAGCTTAATTAGTACTTTTAGGTCAAAGGGAATGCTTAAAGGGTTCTTAAATAAAGGGAAAATAAACACCAAGATCTGAATCAATTAACCATTATAAAACAAGATGTAAACTGTAATATTTTCAACAGTATAAGAAAATAAATCTTTCCAAAAAGTGAAGGAACTGAGAATAAACCCAAGATCAGAATTTTTTTTAAATTATCTTTATTGGTACATTAAATATACACATCATGATTGCACTCCATAATGGGGATTTGTACCAGTATAAGACACAACTTAAAGGATCAGAATATTTTTAACCTGACCACAAACCTCATTGCAAGAATATTGTACATTATTTGTTTTAAGTGAATAACTTTATTTCTGTGCTAATAAAAGTCAAAAAAGTTTTGGCA
>PVIR01036392.1:0-15840 GCA_004026965.1 Petromus typicus
TATCAGATAAAGACAAAATAGATGTAAGATTGATGAGGTTAGATAAAAACCTTATAATTTATGAATGCGTATTATCCATCTCCATCTACAGGAAGTCAGGAACAATGGACAGTTCAGTAGCAATGAAAGCTGGTAACACTCAAATTGTAGTCATTATATATCATTTATCACGAAAAGGAGCCAAAGTTTCTTGGAAAAATGGTTGATTACAAGTCTGTGGCTGGAAATGTGCAATTTGAGCCTGGAACATTTTGTCTCACTAGAAAGAAAGGAAGTGATCACAGAATAATAAGATCATGTCAAAAAGACTCCAGAGGCACTGCAAGAAAGGCCCACTAAGGGAAAATGCGGTGATAAGAGGCACAGTTCATAATCATGACGGATGGAACTCATAAAATATATTCAAATCTGTGATCTCATAATGAAGTGCTAAGAACAACAATAGGAAAATTAATTACCTGGCAGAGGATGTTTGTGGACAAACTTAATGTTCTGAAAATTGATAATGATCAAGCATTGATTCCTCTTTTCCTGTACCAGCTATTGCACAGAGAGTTCAACATGCAAAGGTTGATTAAAAAGTAGAGTTAATGCATCTATTTTTAAAAATTTAGAAATTTAATTGACATTAATCTCCCTCAAACATTCCCTTTCATTTCAAACACATTGTGCCATCACTCTTTTCACTTTCTGAAGCACTTTTAAAGCCCTCTTTCACGTTTTTACTAGGTGTGATAAAAACATCGGGATGCTGCTGTGAGTGTTGTCCAGTAGAAAGGCAGCTGACAAACATATTCTGAACTGACCTGGGCCCCACGGCAGCCATGACAGTGCAACCACAGACCTGAAAAGGACTTCAAAAGCTACTTCAGAAACTGGCAAGAATGATGGTGTAACTGTAAGCAAACCAAAGGAGAGTATTTCAAGGAGATGAATTTTGCTGTGTACTTTACTGTAACTAACTTTTTATTTAAACATAGACAATATTTGTGGCTAGGCTAGCTCCACCCTCTGAGTTAAACATTATCCAGAAGTAGGATGTCTTGGTTTAAATACAAGAGGAAAAAGTAACCAGGTAACATGGGTCACACATAGTAGGTCTCTTGAGTAGGGCTCAGAGTAAGGCTGACTTCGGCACTAATTACCAGGTCACTGACCATGTGATTCTGACAGCCCCCTACCACACTCCCAGGCTTTGGACACCATGACAGTCCTCTAGGTGATAAAAGGTCAAAAGCTCTGCTGTCTGAGGGAGGGCAGACCCAAGGTATACAGCACCAGAGTTAAAACTCCATACCAACTCCTCTATCCCACTCAAACTTTAATTCTCCAAACCCTCAGTACCAAGGCCTTCAGGCTGTGGGTGCTCCTCACAGGCCCAGTCCCTTTCTGCAGAGTGTCCTTTCATTTTTAGTTAATCTTTGGTCTTGTTCTCTCTGATTGTCCTCCTGAACTCTTAGTTCTGGACATCAAAAATCTAGAGAAGACCTCTGATTCAGACATCACAATGCTATAGTAATTATGTCTTCAAACTAATCATTGTTGGCATTTTGGGAACAATTGGGGAAAACTTCTCATGTATAGTATGTAAATATTGTGCTAAATTTCCTGAATGGTACTGTTGAGCTGTGGCTAGTTATTTTAGGAGGCAGATAAGATGGGGCCTAATATGTGCATTTTTGGATTATTCAGATCAGTGACTATGTATATTTTAATGTTTGATAATTATTGAGAGGAACCATCCTCATCTTCTAGAGATACATAATAAAACATGTTAAGTAAATAGCTTGCCTGAACATAATTTATTATCATGGAGGCAACATAATCTATGAGCTGATCATGATCAGACAGGGTCTTTGGAACACTGGAACTTACCACACTCTTACCTTTACTTGTATTCAAGTGTGCCATATTCCATGAAAAACACTGAAATAATGAAGATGGTATGAATGTCTGCTAACTACAGACACACTTCACACATACATATATTCACCACACACAAAGCACACTCATGAACTTACCAAATGACATGCATGTATATACACATGTATGTGCAAATGCACATACACACCAAACACACATACACATGAGGTGGCAGTGACCCTGAAGCCCTTTGCCCACTTATCACCAGTGTGGAAATGAGCCTCAGAGAGGCTGCGTTACTCATAGAAGAAGGCTTCGGGCACCTTCTCTTAGACAGGGGACTCTGCTGCTACCCGCTCCTGAGCCCCACCCCTTCCCTTCCTCACAAGCTCCCCAGTCCCTCAGATCAGGCCTTTACACACTCAGAACACACCATAGGCCCTTTAGGAGATGACATCCATGGCCAACCTTGGGACCTTACAAACAAGGCTGGTGGGAGCAGCCAGAGGCTCCTGACTGCAAGATGATGTCCCAGGCTCTGTGCCAGGGGGACCACAGAGACTGTGTCAAATGAGCTTGGTGCCTATATGCTGCACTGCTGCTGATGTCTCATCACTCACCCAGAACAGCTTCACGTCAGCAGTGGCACTGATCCTGGATCCTGGACAAGAGTCCTTATGGCCCTGGAGTCACTCATGAGACCCTGAGCTGAGTTTTCAGAGCTTTGGTTGCTTCCTCTTCTCCTGGGCTTATCTGGGAGGACCCTGGTGGTGGGAGTAACCATTTTGTTTCCATCTGTAATTATAAATGGGCAATGGCAGGAAGTCTAAAGCCTGGACAGCAGCAAGCTCCCTAAATTTAAAAAAAAAAGGAGGATACAGGGAAGAAGAAGAAATCAGGAGGGACAGGAAAGGGGGTTACAGCAGGGGCAGCTTCTCTTTTCTGGTTTCAGGCAATAGTAAACACAGTCAGAAAGTCTTCCACAGAACCATCCTTTGCTGCTTCTGGAGATTGCTTTTGATTGTTAAATGTATCCTGAAATCATGATATAGGCAAGTATGGGAGCCCACGGGGACCATGGCAGTGGCAGACACCCAGTGCCCTCAAAAAATTTGTACAGAGCAGCTTAGAGGGCGGGACACAGTGGATCTGCAACCTGGGGCTGAAGTGCTTGCAGCATGCACAAGAGGCTGCAGGAACAGCAGTGACTGAAGACCACTCAGCCAACACTATTTGAAAGGATGTCAAGGATGGATGCCTTACTTCTAGGCTTTCGAGTAATGTGTGCAGACTGTGTCATGCTCTGTGGAGTGCCCACACTGCAAGTTGTGAGAGTCATCTTATTTTAAACATAGGGTTATATGAGTTTTTTAAAACACATAAAAGAGAAAGAAGAGAAAAATAAATCCCTTTGCACCCGGTGTCAACTGTCATCAATGTATTTGCCAGTCACATTTAATTGGTACCTCCACTTTTCTTCTTCTGGAGCTCTTGAAAGCAAATCTCCAACATTGTCTCATTTTCTCTGTCAATATGTCATTATGTATCTCCAACTAATAAGACCATCCCCACAAAGTCCTTGCTGTTCTAATTCCCGATAATTTTAATCATAGTTTAGCACAGCTAATAGCCAGTTCATGTTCACACCGCCCTGAAGCTGGCTTGATACACCCAGGGTACAAGCTCAGGGATGCTTGGACCATTGTGGTTTCTATTTCTCTCCCTCTTTTGCAGCCTCTTGCCTTCTGTTTTTTTCTTGGCCATTTTTGGAAAACTCATTTTTTTCTATGTAAAGGTTTTGAATACTGTTATAGTCTCCTAACTTGTTTCTCCAGTCCTGTAGCTGCTTTAAATCAATAACTAGAGCATGGCTCAAACTAATGTTCTACATTTAGGGACAAGAGTAGCATGGAGATGCTGTGAGCTTCAAGCCCCATCACAGCATGGCGGTGCGTTCTGTCTGTTTATGCCACTTTGGTGACTTCAAAATTGACCAATTGAGGGCCAGGGATATAGCTCAGTGGTTCTGGCGCCTGTCTTGCAAGCGCAAGGACCTGGGTTCGATCCCGGTAACCACATAACAATGCTGGGCATGGAGACTCACTCCCAGCAGCAACCAGTACCACATACCACAGTGCCAGGCGAGGTGGCTCATGCCTGTAATCCCAGCACTCGGGAGCCAGAGGCAGGAGAATTGCTGTGATGTGAGTTTGAGGCTGAGCTCAGGGCCAACCTGAACCATAAAGCAAGACCCTGTCTCAAAAAAACCTTAAAAAAAAATTGACCAATTGAAAAGAAAGACATTGATATGCTCAATTAATATGTCTAATCCCTCCACTCTAAAATAATCTCATCATTTTTTTCCCACTAATTGTTTCAACATCTGTCCATGGACATTGTCTAGCTCCACTGCTTTATTGAAGATTCAGAATGTTGATTTTTCAGATCCTACCTTGACTTTTGCATTCATGAGCCATAATTTTTCTAAAAAGATCATGTTTTTTAATCAGCTTTTTGCTCCTCTGAAATAATAAATGTAAAGTTAAAGCATAATACAATATATTTTCCTTTACTTTTAAAAATTTCATTGTGTTGATAGCAATTGGCTCTAGTGAACATTTAAAAAATTCAAAATTTACAACTTGCCTATGTGAAAATTTAATGCTTTTCAATGTACTCTAGACATTTTTCCTTTTATTCTCAAATTGATCCCCTTGCAGACCAGTGGCAGTTACTTCCACAAATTCCTGGATCTTCCTGATGAGATAACAAAGTTCTGGTCACATTGCTTCAATCTACCACAGCAGTGGGCTGCACACACCCTTGTCCACCCTCCTGCCACAGCAACCTGACACTTTTCAAAGACTCCCATTGGTTGTAAAATGCACCTGTAGACCAGACTTCAAAGACATATAGTACACAATTTTATTTACTCTTTACCATAATCCTGATACATATTTATTATGATTATCTAATGTTTTTAGTGGATGAAAACTCTGAAAGTCAACAACTTTAGTCAGGGGAATATAAGAGACAATTAAGATCTTAAAAGTATTCTACTTGTTATAATGGCACATAACATAACATAACTCAGATAATTTTTTCAACTGGATATTCAAAGAAATTCTTTTGTAATTGATCATAATTCACAAGTGAAATTGTATAATTTAACATCATGTCAAATTCATCATGATAACATGAATCTCATATTTTGAGATACATGTACATTGTGAAATGATTATAATAATCCAGCTAATAAATACATCCACCATCTCACATACTTAGGCAGTTCTTAATTTCCTCATCTTGAAAGCATTTTATAATAGCACAAGTAAAAAAATACTCTAAAAAAGAAAAATGCGCTCAGCATCTCATTTCCAGAGACTAACTAAAACAGTGAACACCACTCTAGATGATTTCTTGGTATCCTAATGTGCTACATACAGAGATTCCTGCCAATCTTAATATTAACTGCAAAAAATGGCAATTCCATGTATACAGTTGTGTAACCTGCTGTTAAAGAAGCTGTGATTTCTCCAGTGTGTGTATAGAAAAGACATTGCTGTTTTAAATGTTGATTTTATATTCAGTAAGATATTTTCATCTCATAAGAATTTATAACCGAGTTGAGGAGATCCACATATAAGTGATCCTAAGATATCTTGAAGTGACCAGGAATTACATGCTGGGTTCTGTAGCCCATTGGAAGTAGGGGTATTAGCTGGAACAGTAAGTGAGGGATGATTTCCTCAGTGAAGAGTGCATATTATCAGACTGGGAGGCTCTGATCTTTTGTTTTGAATGTTTTCAAACTTAGAGTTTGTTTGGTTGGAAGGAAGCAGGCATGTGAAAACCAGAGAAATAAAGCAGGCATGGATCACATCTAGAGAAAAGAAAGATGGGTCCACATTAACATGTGAGTATTCACACCTCTATTCAAAATAACCAGGTCCTATGAAAAGACCTAAAATTGATGAGCTAGTGCATGGTTTAAAAAAATGAGGTATGTCTACAGTTCAACCTTACTTGGAAACAAAAAAGGGATAGGCTGATACACAAAACAACATGGATGAATTTCCAACACATTGTATTGAGATTTATGAATGAAATAGTTCCAATTGTTTGGTTTGTTGAAATGAAATTTTAGAATTTGGAAAACCAATACATAGTGAGAAAAAAAACCAAATAATTAATAAGCTGGAGTTACAGAAATGAGTGGTAGAAATCATGAGAAAATACTTTAGATGATGCAAATGGTCACCCAGGAGTGGACATTTACCCTACAACATCAAGTAGCATACAGAAAACCAGTGGATATAATTCTATGTAAGCTGAAATGAACTAGGGTTGATTTAAAAAGAAAGTCAAGTTGCATACTAATGTTGACTGTTATAGAGAGCAAACTTTTCTCTATAGAGGTCCTGGGAAAGCTAAAGCTGTCTCTAGGACAGTTTTTCTGAACAGCAGGAGATAAGAATGTTTGTACACTGTCTTCTGTCTCTTCTTGCTATAGGAGATGTTGACTTCCCTGCAATTCTGAGTGAACCTTCCTGTTTTTGTTATTGATCATGACAAACCTGAGATCTGGTACCAGGACATTCTGTAGACCCAGCCCACTCCATAGATGGTGGGTATAATGATTAGCAGTATTGAAACTGTCAGCAAAAGCACCAACAACAGGATGCTGGGAGTTCTCTTGTTCTCTCCACCAGTCATGTTTTCTGAAGACCTCATGATATGAAACTGCCAGATGAGGTCTATATTTTCAGACTCATCTACCAGGTTTCAACTTCTGTTTATCTGCATGTGTGACTTGGATGAATTGCCTAAGTGGTCTGAAGCAGCACTATCAAGTGAAGAGAGGTATTTAAATATGATTTAATGATATTTGGTAAAAATTACTCTTGTGTTCTTGCTGTAGAATATCTGCATAAATATTTGAGAGGTACTTTCTGCCTAGATAAATAATCAAAGTTAATTTTGAGTTGGCTTTTTATTTGCATGAATATTCTTAGACTTGATAGATACTTAATTTCATTCTCTATTTGTCATGATCAATCTTGAGCATGCTAAAATGAACATAGAGGTGTACATATTCTTTCAACATGCTAATTTCATTTCCTTGGGACACTGTCCCATGGAAATTCCATTTTTAGTACTTTTGGGAAAGTCTGCATCATTTTCCATAATGGCTATATTAATTTATACTCCTACCTCCAATGGAGAAGGGTTCCCTTTTCTCAAAACACTTACCAACACTTGTATTTTTTAACTGTTTGATAAAAATTGTTCTACACAGGTGTGAGATGATATCTCACTGTGGTTTTAATTTGCATCTCCCAAAGAATTAGCAATGCTGAGCTGAGCATTTTCATGCCTCTCAACATATAGGTACTGTTTTCAGTCTTTAAAAAGAAGGCAGGGGCCGGGGATTTAGCTCAGTGGTTCTGGCGCCTGTGTTACAAGCCCAAGGGCCTGGGTTCAATCCCCCAGTAACCACATACAACACTGGGCATGGAGACTCATGCCCAGCAGCAATCAGTACCACATATCACACTGCTGGGCATGGTGGCTCACACCTGTAATCCCAGTACTTGGGAGGCAGAGGCAGGAGGATTGCTGTGATGTGAGTTTGAGCCTGAGCTCAGGGTCAGCCTGAACTACAAAGCAAGACCCTGTCTCAAAAAAAAAAAAAAAAAAAACCCCAAAAAAAACAAACCACAAGGCAAATATGTCACTTGTGACATTGTGAGTGGACATGGAAGTGAAATAAGCCAAGCAGAAAGGCAAGTATCACATGATCTCACTTGTTGGGGTCTAGTGGAAAATAATTTCACAATCAAATTATGATTAAGCCTAGTCTTTTTGCCTATAGGTTGATTATGACATGCCGAAACAACTCCATTTTTGCTTCTGCATGGTATCACAGCTGAGACCTCAGTAGTCCTGTGATGCTGTGATGCTCAAGAGCAAGAGTCCATCAATTGAAGGCATTCTGATTCCTTAAGAACTGAGCAGTAAAGGGAAAGGTTTCACCTGGGAAGAGACAAATTCCTTAACAATTTAACCCATACTGTGTACTATTGTAAGAATGACTTCACTCATCTTACCATCCTAAGCAACTTCAACTCCTCATCGACCTCAGATCTTCTTCAACATAAGATCCTCATGAACCAGGGGATTTAGCTCAGTGGTTCTGGTACCTGCCTTATAAGCACAAGGTCCTGGGTTCTATCCCCCATAAACACATAACAACAATTGTGAGAGTGGAGACTCACACCCAGCAGCAATCAGAACGACACACCACAGTACTGGGTGTGGTGGCTCACACCTGTAATCCCAGCACTCGAGAAGCAGAGGCAGGAGGATTGCTGTGAGTTCAAGGCTGGATTCAGGACCAGCCTGAACTACAGAGTGAGACCCTGTCTCAAAAAGCTTAGAAAAAAAAAATCTTTTGGCCATAGGATTAATGCCACTCTCTGAGACATCTGATTCTTTTTCCAAAGATATTGCCCCCTCTGAGTCATTTGTTACTCTCTATGAACCCAGTAAATATTATCAATGTCTGGGTGCCTTCATCTTTCTGCCCAGGGCAGCATGAATCAGGCCAGAACCCAGCTTCTTCTCTAAGTCTCATCTCTCTCTATTATTTAATTCACCTTGTGATGTCATGGCTCACAGGAAACCTACTACAGGGGTTCTGGAGATGTCTCCTTTCCCAGGTCCCTACATTCACTTATAAGCAGAATCTAGTAAAGTTTATATCACTGAAGGAAAGAGCAGAATGATGGTTACAAGGCTGGGTGTTAGGAAGGGAATTGTTGATCACAGTGTACAGCGTCTCAGACATACAGAAGAAAAATAATTGCTTTGCATTACACAGTAAGAGTTACTGTAGTCAGCAATATGTATATCTCAGAATAACTAAGAGTAAATTATAAATATCGCACCACAAAAAATAAGCAAGATGATCAATGTATTAATCTGATCATTCTACAAAATATAGTTCTATTGCATCCCATTAACATACACAATTATGATTTATCAATAAAAATGATATTAATAAACATATTCACATAGTAACAAGTTAATATATTCCTGTGACCCACTAGCTGTACTCACTATCAGCAATTCATAGGAACCACACTGTTACTAAGATGATATGGCTTTAGTTTGTCCCCAGGATCCTGGGGTCACTATGATTTCTTCAGTCAGTTTCATAATGATTTCTAAAAAAACTACTTTCTGCATGTGTAATTTTACATGTAGATCACTGGGAGGATTGGTAAACATTACATGTAGATGGAAATGACTGTCAGCTGGCTGTCCTCCTCAAGTGTCCTGGTGGGATTTCACTGTTACATGCATTATGTCCAAACATGTATCAGCCCCAAACACAATATCTCACTTTTGCTATCAACAGTCACATGTATTTTAAAGAAATATAATATCTAGTTCTAATGGTTCACACTGTAATACTAACTCTGGAAATATGGGGCAAGAAGGATTGTAAGTTTCCCAGACCAGGGAATTTAGTGACTTAGAGAGAATTTTAGTCCAATGGCTCTGCACCTGCCTTGTAAGCACAGGATCATGAGTTTGATCCCTGGTACTACAAAATAAATAAGGAAAGAAAGAAAGATAGGAAGGAATGAGGAAAAATAATCTTTTTAAAAAATAATCATATACTTACTATTTCCAAGAGGGTAGCACATTTGTGTAAACCATAAAACACTTACAGAAATCAGGCTATGGAATATGAAGAATGTCAAAGTATAAGAACATTAGAGAAATAGCCCAGTGTGATGATGGGTTAAAATTCTCAGTGTAGCATCATCATCTCTCTGGCTGGTCTGAGAGGAGACTCGGAGGGGGAAGGACAGCAGGTGGCATCCCTGGGTCTCCCAGCCCCACAGACCCTGACCTAAGTACCCTGAATGTCTTCAGAGCCCAGGCCAAGCAGCTGCACATCACTGTCCTACTGAGCCTGGAACCTGCTCCTCCCTGACTCCTCCCAGGACTCTCGGGCCTGATTGTAGGAAGGGAGGCCTCCAGCTCCAATCCCAGGTGTGTCTGCAGGCACGTGAGAAGGCCAGGGAACCATATTCAGGTCACTGGTGCCCTTTACTGCACAGTGAGGGCCCGAGTGGTTCCATCCCAGGCTGGTGCTGAGCATTGGCCAAGCACAGCAGAGAAAATGTGGGACGTCAGAAAGGTGCTCCTAATCTGAGGCGATAAACATAATGTCTCATCTCTCAGGGAGCCTGAATAGGCAGGTCCCTCTCCAGAGGTCTTGGGGTGTCCTGTTGGGCATGGTCCTGACTCTGCTCTTAGGTAGGTGCTCCTGTCTGAACCCCTCAGTCCCTCAGCCAACTGCCAGGCAGAGGCGCAGCTCTCCGCTCTGGACAGCTATTTCCCAACTGGTCCCATCCCTTGTCCTTTTCCGTGTTCACAACTCATGCCTGGATTTCTCTTAATTTCTTTTACCTTCCTCTGCTCTTTTGCATCTTAGCACTCTCATATTTGTAGCCTCAGGGAGTGCTGGACACTGCTTTAGGGGCTTCATAAGCCAGGAGGCTAGATTACCTGGTGCTGAGGTCCCTTGCCCACCCTCTCAGGGTGCTGTGTGGAACAGGGCCTTGCGATCTCCAATCTGTCACTTCCCGAGTCACTTCTGATCCCAACTCAGAATGGGGTCAGCATGGCCTGGGTCATTGTCATGTTGTCATTCAAATTTTCAGAAGGGTTAGTTTCTTCTATGGGGAATAAGCTAATTGCTTTTCCTGCCAGGTGAGACTTGTCACCTTAAGAGGTGGGAGCAACTGAGGCCCTCAGAGAGGCAGGGCTGGTATGCGCTTTGCGCCAGCTACCAGGACAAGTGGTTATCTTCTCATCAGAAAGAGATTTCAAAAACTGACTCGACTATATTAAAGATGGGAGGCGAGAAGTTCCGAAGTGGTGTGGAGAGGAGCCCACAAGCAGCCACACAGGTTCCAGCAACACTGGTGCCATGTTCAGGGAGGGCTCACCCAGCCCCAGGGGCAGCTGCCTCCCTTGGGGCTGGCCTGGCCTGAGAGCTGCTGAGCCCTCAGTACATGTAACGAGAAGGGGTTTGGTTAGATGAATGAGCTTAATCTGGAGAACAAAGTGAGCAGACTCTGAAACCCAGACAGACTAGATCTCAGGTGCCTCTGTGAACATACAGAAAACTCACCAAAGTTCTCTTCTGGTGACACGCAGATCCCCTGATCTCCTCTGTGGATACTGATGTCTTTCCTGTTTATGTTTCTTCAGTATGAACAATAGATAAACAGCAGGTAAGTTAATTACAAAATCACTACCTGTGATTGCTGGTGTCTAGTTTTTCAGAAACTGACTGAGTTAGATTCACCCAGGTAAATGTTAAAATTCACTGGAACTGGGCTTTGCAGCACTGATGGGGAGCTCCTCCTCCTGGGTCATCAGTGTTGGAGCAGCCAGATGCCTCTCCCCCCGGCTGGCATCAGCACTCCAAATGCAAGCCTGGCTTCCTTCTGACTGGCAGCATCTGCTGCTCTCATTGTACCTGGGCGGACTGAGAGGGGATGGAGGCTGAGTGGAGGACATCTGGGCTCGGAAGGAGGTCCTGTTCTTGCAGCCACTTCCCATGGGCAGGGTTGTCACTGTCGCCCCCTCCACACTGCTGGATGGAGGCCCTGGCTGTGGAAATGTCTGTCCCTGCAGAGCTGGACAAAGAGCTGGCAGCCCTGCCCTCAGCAGCAGCACTTCCTGACCCTGTAGCCCTGGCAGTATCTGGGCATCTGCTAGAGAACTGGGGTACTCTGGGTGGAATATGAAAATCACAGCCTCTTTGTCTGAATATTTTTTCACTTGTAAATTAAATATCCATGGCCCTTGGTGTCCCTGGCCTGCTTATTCTAAGTGAATGGCTACACCTAGCCCTGCCGGGTGTGTCAGAGGGCACAGGCTGAGTGAGTATGTGCTGTGATCACCCGTGAGTCCTCCCTATAGACTGAGATCCAGTCAGCTCTGAGATTTCTTCCCCCATGTATCTGCTCTGCTGACTTAATCCCTACTGACAATGTCAGGATGGTGTCTGGTGCCAGAGATGCAGAAAACATTTTGTTTCCTCTGCCATCCCCTCATAAGTGAATAGTGTAGAGGAAGTGGCTATAATGCTGTTGTATTGGCCTGAGCTCTGCTTGCCAGCCCAACTTCAGACTGACTGGAATGGTCCACAGAGGATTTTGATTTTCTGGACTGAGATCACTTAGACCAGAGTGACGGGCTTCTTAGACCATTTCAACCTTCAACCTCTGATCTTGTGACCAGACTTAACTTTTTTGTACTTCTTATTTGTGATATGATGTTTTTTATTTTAAAAATCAGTTGACTAAGAAAATTATAAGGTATATTAAGGATGCTTTAGAGTAGATCAGTAGGTCTAAATGTTGGCTGGACAGTGGAATCCCTTGGTGAACTTTAAAAACAACCATAGCCATCACTGGTCTGGGAGTGGCCTACTTCCACTCCTGGTGACTCTACTTTGCACTTGATTACTACATTATCAAAGTCTCCCCAACACAGTGACCATCAGAATTGCTCGTAAAACTTTGTATCCATCCCTCTGCCCAGGAACCCTCTCGCCCAGCGAGTCCCAAATCTTGTCTGTGGTACTGAGGCCAACACATGGAGAGAAGGAGCCCATCACACTGTGGTACAGAACCCTATAGGCAGTTACTATGTGAGAGAGCAGAAGCCCCTTAGCTCTCTGAACATATCTTTGGGCTGCACGTCTCAGAGATTATGTGGCCTGATGGAAGAGGCCACATAGCTGGGAAGGTACAGAAAGGATATGGAAGCACTGGGCATTCTCTTAGCACAGAATTTCCACAGCTTTGTTTGGTGCAGAACCTGGTGGACAAATTCCCTCTGGTATTTCCTTTCTGTGATTAAGAAAAAACAAAAATGCATTCTGCATAGTAATGAATGAATGACTGCTTAATATTTATTATGTGCATTCTGAAAGGCAGAAGTGAAAAGCAGTTAGGTTTATTTGGAAAATGTTCCAGCAGTGGTTGGACTCAGACTGAGGGACCGGAAGGATGGGCTGGAGTCTGATGGGACAGTGCCGTGGTGTGGCGATGACTTCAGGATCGGGACACCTTCTTTGATGGCCCAGGGTGCTCCACGCTAAGGCTGTAGAGAGCTGCTGGGCGGGGAGTCCATAGGTGATGCTTCAGCCAGTTTGGTTTTTCCAAACAAACAGTTGAGGGGCAGTAATCAAAAGAGCAAGGTGGCCATAGAGCCTCCCTGCCCAGGGCTGGCTGGTCCTGAGGCCCCTGGAGGAGCCCAGCTGTGGCTGTGAATAGATGTGAAGCCAGCAAGCCCTGTGTACATGCCGAGCTACACTGTATCCATAAATAATGATGACTTTATTTTGCTCAGCTGCTAATTAGAAACAATAATATACAAGGAAACAGAAGTTACTTAATGTGTAATTATTCAGTCAGCAATTTTTAAATCATAAATATGGATTGCTCTGAGTTAGAGCGTTCAAGTCATCTGAAATAGAGCACAGTATGCAAATGTGATTAACACATCCACCCACCAAACCTCTCTCAAGTCTGTTTTTTAATAAAATTATTGTTGCAGCCAGGTGTAGGTCATTAGCATTGATCCTGTTCAAGCTGGTCCTGACTTCTGGTTCTCCCCCACATTAAAGGGCTGAGGTGGTCCATGGGTTTCTATGGAATGAGGCTTCAAGACCTGAGGCTTGTGTGGTCCCATAAATAATGACTTGCTATTGGAGGAGGCAGAGGCCAAGTCTGCCAGGGGAAGCCCAGCTGTGAGGGATATTCGGGAGGATAGTGCAGCAACCACATCTCACTCCTGCTTCTCCCTGGGCTATCTAACCACCCAGATGCCAGCCATGCCCAGGTCTCATGAAGTCCTTGTCTCTCCCCTGAGCCTCAGTCTCCACCTTCCTTGTCTCATCGGTCTGTTCCTACTTCAACCTTCATTACCGCAGGAAAAAACAAAACAAAACACCAGGGCAGCAATGTGAGTTGAGAGCTCGAAATTGCTCAGCAGAAATGTGAGAGTCGTTTTGATAGCTCCTTCTCCCTCCTCCTCACTTTCAATCCATAAGTAATTCCTGTCATTTCTACCCTCAAAATCCATCTGGAGTCTCTGGATCCCCACCCTCCTAAGCCACAGCCTCAGCCAGGACCCCCACCTCAGTGGCTGTCATGTTCACGTGCAGGGTCTCCCCACTGGCCCCTCAGCTCCTCTCGCCTCCCTCTAAGGTGATCTCTGTAAAATCCAGAATGACCTTCCAGGACATATATTGATTCTGGATTTTTTCTGCATTAGCATCGTCATTTCCTTCCTACCGTGCCTCACAAAAAGTCCCCAGATACCAGTCCAGGTAGATGGGGCGAACAGCAGTGGGATGTCCTCTGGCCTCTGCCACCATCTCTTCCTGTGGTGTGTCCTTGGTCTCCTGGTGACACAAAGCTGTCCTGAACAGATGCTAGACCTGCCTCTACTCTACCACACGATGCCTTTCTGCTTCCTGCCCCTTGCTGTCCCCTCTGTTTCTGAGAACAAGTGCATGGCATTCCCTCATGCTGTCTTGCCCAGCCAAAGCAAGGCAGCATCCTCTGCTGACCGGAAATGGACATGCTCTAAATCACAGTGGCTAAGCTTTTTATTTCTTACACTAATAAGACTGGCCGTTCATGTTGGCTCCTAAAATAACAATCATTGATTTCGCTTGTTTTCAGTCCGATAAGTGAAGAAAAGCACACTGTCACTTTTATAAAGAAAAGCACTTTCCATAACATATGGAAAGTATAGGAAATATGAGTCCCTCCTGACCACGCCACATACTTGTTTCGGGTCCCCAGATAAAGCTCCATGCATCTGGGACCCACGCATTGCTGTGTATATATGAGAATGGCACGGGTCACTTGGTAGATTGGAGAACACGCCCCCTTGGTGTCCTCTGTATGGCACTGACAGCCTATGTCCTTGAGTCGTCAGTTACCTTATCAGACTGAGGACTGCCTGAGATGAAATTTTAGTCATGAAATCTGTCCAACCCTGAAGTTCTCCTCAGCTCCAGAGAGACCTTCTGCAGTGGCCCCTATGTGTTCGTGACCCTGTGGCTGGCCAGCAGCATGCAGGGAAGGACAGCACAGTGTGCACTGGGTGTGGTTTCTTAAAGCCTGAAAGGTGGTGAATGGTTGAGTTTGGGAGCAGGCAGCAGGTACCAGAACTGGTGTCCTGTGGGAAGCCAGTGTGCTATTCCTTATGATGCTCCCAAGAGTGGGCTATGTCAATTCCAGAGCAGTCAGTGCAGCCTGTGTCCCTAGGCCAGGGTCCCAGTCCCCTTGCTGGCATCTGTGAGTGCAGAGTAGAGGAGGTGGCCTCTTGTCAATGGCTGTGCCTGTGGATGGAGTCCAGCTGGCAGGAGCAGTAACAGGGGAAATAGAGGCATGTGAGTTGGTCCTTACACATGCTACAGGGTCCCATGTTGCACAGGTAAAGTGAAAGCCTAGAAGGTGCTGGTGGCCCCAGCAGCACTACCTCATCCTTCTGCTCCATGAAGCACTCTCTGCTGACTGGTAATGGACATGCTCTGTATCAATTCAGGTAAGATTTTGATTTCTTAATGTAAGAAACATGCCAGCCTGGGGCTGGGGATTTAGCTCTGTGGTTCCTGCACCTGTCTTGCAAGCACAAGGACCTGGGTTCAATCCTCGGTAACCACATAACAATACTGGATGTGGAGACTCACCCCAGCAGCAATCAGACCACATACTACAGTGCCAGGTGTGGTGGCTCACACCTGTAATCCCAGTACTCAGGAGGCAGAGGCAGGAGGATTGCTATGATGTGAGTTTGAGACTGAGCTTAGGGCCAGCCTAAACTACAAAGTGAGACCCTGTCTCAAAAAAACCTAAAAAAAAA
>PVIR01036393.1:0-15864 GCA_004026965.1 Petromus typicus
GAAATTTTAGTTACATTATGAATTTTAATCGTCAGGAAGTGCACCGTTTCATGGATGATGATGAAGAACTCGTTTGTCTAGAGAAACCACAGCTCCCCCACCTGAAGCCGGAGTTATGTTTATCCAAGCCTGAGTTGGAGGCCTTGGCTCTGCATTGTGGCTTTCAGAGGAACAGAACCCTGCACACACTTAGCCTCTGGATTCAGGCAGCACAGGGGGATCCGGGCCTGGTCTTGGATCTGGTCTGCATCTGGTCGGAGCGTGGTGCACGGCCACCCACACACCACTGCAGTGGAGGCCTGACGTTTCCGGCATGGTCGCATACGGTAAGGTGGAAGGACACAGAGTATGAAGAGAAAGTACACGCCTATGCTGCTGCTCTACAACACACTGTTCACTCACGTCGTGCTTACCAGATGCTCTTGCATATGGCAAGTAGTTGCTTCTTGAAACTTTTAAGACAAACCAAACAGAGGATTTTGGAAGTGACAGATGACTTAGGATTTAATCCAGTGATTACTAGACGAGCACCTGCCATGAGTCTGCCATGGTGCCATGCCTGTGAGCAGGGCAGAGGCAGTACAAACACACTTCATCCTTCCAGGAGCCAGGAAGTAATGTGAGCCCGGCAAAGGGCGCCTGTGACCAGAGGTCACTCAGGGAGGGACTCAGGGACTCAGAGGGACTCAGGGAGGTCCAAGCTCAAGCAAAGACAGGAGGGTCTGGTCACCAAGGAAGGCGCAGAGACGGCGCATGCGCACTACGACAGGGCAGGCTAAAGTCTCGAGAAGCTGGATGAAGGGAAACTTCATGTGACGAAGGAAAGCGAGGCTCCCTCCCACTGGCTCCAGGGAGCAGTCAGGACTCTGCTGCCGGCCCGGCCCAGCCACACTGACCTTGGTGCCTCCCGCTCAGGGTGCTGCCTTCTTCTAAAACCCCGGAACTGCG
Source organism: Petromus typicus (assembly GCA_004026965.1). Taxonomy (NCBI): domain Eukaryota; kingdom Metazoa; phylum Chordata; class Mammalia; order Rodentia; family Petromuridae; genus Petromus; species Petromus typicus. The sequence continues at coordinate 949 of PVIR01036393.1, forward strand.
CCACACCGCCGCCTTCCCCTTTGTAACGAGCGATACCGAGGCCTGTAAAACAGCAGGACTCGAATGCAGTGACTGAGAGTGGAATCCTGCTGGGGACCGAGAGCAGCCGAGAGGAGGGCGCCAGCCGGGCCCCAGGGAGAACACTGGCCAGAGGACGGCGGGGGCGCTCAGAGAACCGGTGGGGAGCTCAGGGCGGCCAGAGGACCGGTGGGGGGCTCAGGGCGGCCAGAGAACTGGTGGGGGGCTCAGGGCGGCTCAGGGGCAGCAAAGACTCAAAGATCCTTTGGGGAAATAAAGAAAGAACCCGGCCGTCCTAACAGGATTTTCACAAGTAGAGAGTAATCTCAGGCAGAGTTCAGGCAACTCTGTCATTCTTATCTAAAGAGATTGTGATTTTTCCTCATGTCTTCAATACCAGCGTTTAGTCTTCATGAGGAAAGCATATTTATCACTAAAAACTAAATGAACTGGGTGTGAAATGTATTCTCAAGGACCAGTGAGGTGGAGGCAGGAGGAACACTTCACCCGGGATTTCAAGGCCAGCCTGGGCAGCACCGTAAGATCATGGATCATAAAAAAATAAAACTAGAGCTAAGGATTTAGCTCAGTGGTTCTGGCACCTGCCTTGCAAGCACAAGGGCCCAGCTTCAGGCCCCAGTAACCACGTACAAAATGCCAGGTGTGGTGACTTGCCCACCAGCCATCGGTACCACATACCACAGTGCCAGGCGTGGTGGCTCACACCTGTAATCCCAGCACTGGGAGGCAGAGTCAGGAGGATTACTGTGAGTTCAAGGCTGAGCTCAGGCCCAGCCTGAACTACAAAGAGAGACTCTATCTCAAAAAATTTTTTAAAAACAAACTAAAATGTCTATCGTATACATTGGACAGCAGAGTCGTGGCCCCGCCCTCCTCATGCACCCTCCACATGGCAGCAGGACTGCACTCCCGGCCGGCCTTCCTACCAGCTGCGCCCTGCTTGCGGTCTCCCTCGCGTCTGTGGCCAGTCTCTCAGACTCTCCCACCAGCCTCTGGGTGTTGGAGTGGACATGTGCCGCACTGGTTGCGTTCAGGGACACGTGCCTGACATCTTCAAGGCCACTGTCAAACAAGCATGTTAGAGACACTGTGGTAAGTGAACCAAATCTACATATTCACCCCTCGGAGTGCCAGGTGGCGCTGCCCACCTCCTCCTAGTGGAGCAGCAAAGAGCAGCCATTGCGGTTTCCGTCTAAAGCAGACGTCATCTCACAGGAGCAGTGTCGGACCGTCACAGTAACCAGTGACACCACGTTTCCATTCCCATCACTGTCCAAGTCATGGGCATGCCCCCAGCACGCTGCACCCCGCACGTGCTGGGGTTACAGTGTGTGTGCCTGTCTCAGCTCCGCCACAGTACACCTGCTAATTTCCTCCAAACCTTCCTACCCTACACAGGTGCGGCCTCTCCTCCCAGAAGCAGCCCAGCTCGGAAGGTGCAATCCACTAGCGATATGGCGCAGGCCACATAAAGCTTCTACCAACGAGCTGCATCCTAACACAGCAGGTCCCAGAAGCTGTCTGCGGTGTCAGCGCGATTTCACCCGTGCTCCCTATCTGGAAAATGAAATCTGACAATCGCCACCGCTTTGGCACTGCGGAACCTGCTTCATTTTCTCCCCAAAGTTATCGAGTCAGATAATCCCCAGAGTGGACACTGTCGTTATTGTCTGTTACGACTGACTGGCAAGATCTACGATTCCCAAATAAAAGACAATAACGTTATCTAACTTCAGGGAGCCTGCCAAAGCACCTTGGCCACTCTTACGCTAAGTAATAAAGGATTTCTTCTGTAGGAGTCCGAAGCTGCTGTCTTCTGAGAAGTGATAAATGATGATTAAAAGAAGGAGGCTGAGTATCTAAGTCCGCTCTTGTCGCGGCTCCTGGTGTGTGGGTGGGAAGCAGCATCCAGTTCTGCACACGATTCACACAACAGGCCGTTTATATCATTTTAATTTCTTTTGGTTTGAATTAATCTTTAACAGTGGAGATGTTTCTCCCCGTGGACAGCATATACCTCCACACAAAAGCACACACACTGCGTTTGCTAGGATATTCGGATTTTCTGCATCCACCATTTGCACTAAATTTTAAAGAACTAAATTTACCAGCTAACACTCAAATTGTGGAAACCACTGATGGGACTAAGACACTGTATTGTGGCTACATCCACATGTCCCCCCAAAAGTCTCATGTGGTTAGAGGTGCCCAGGTCCAGGGTATGTGACGCTGGGATGAAGGGTGTAGTTACTAGTCCAGTCCACTCAAGGGTCTGCACCACCTTAATCCCTATACTCTGGATAAAAATGGCAGAGAGAATTTGACAGTGAAAAAAAAAATTTGATGTGAAAAGGAAAACTGGAAACAAATCTTATGTATATAGATGGCAGGGTGGTGGGGAGGGCAAGGGAATAGGAAAAAACAAGAATCAAGATACATCATGTGCAGGTACAAATTCTCAATGAGGAATGTGACCATCCTGTATTCTTAAAATGTACCAATAAGCTCAAATTGTTTTTTTAAAAAAAGAAGGGCAGAAAGACACCATTCAGGTTCCCTCAGTGCTTTTGCTTGTGTCTCCTCGGTGATGCCCCTCTGCCACGTGCCACCCTGCCTTGGAGTCAGCTGACTGGACTGAAACCTCTGCAGACCGTGAGCGGATGAACCTTCCCCTGTAACTCTCAGTGTCTGGTACCCGCTCTCAGCAGCGAGAGAAAGTAACTACTATACACACGGGTTCCTGTGCTTGCTGTGTAGTAAAATCATCTGGATATCTTTTAAAAAGTGACAAAGCCCAGGCTGCATCCCAGACACTTAAATCACAACCTTACAGACAGAGGAAAGGGATGAAAGATCAATATTTCATGAAGAGCCCCTGGTCAGTCTAATGTGCATATGAGTTTGGTGGGCACTGGCCCCAAACTGTGCTCTGTATTAAAAGGAGTTTGGGAGATATTTCACAGATGCTCAAAAATCAGAGGTTAAAATAACTGTTACAATGGTAGAACTTCAGACAGGGGAGAATAATTGGGGTGGTATCTTTCAGGGCTCAGAAAAGAGACCAACACTTCTACAAGTAGACAGTGGGCAGCCCAATCTTCATTCAAGTTATCAGCTGCCCCAGAGGCAAGATCTGTGGAGAAATTAACATCCTCATGCAGTCCCATCCACCCATCAAGCCCCAGGCTCTCCGCAGATGTCCACCAAAGCTCGGAGAGCTTGCTATCGTCACATACTATGCGCCTCCTTCCTGCACAGTTCGGTCTGCATTTTCCCAGTGTCTACTTGGTTAGCAGACATAGGAGGAAATTCGACACGCTGTGTAAGTAAAACAGGACCTGTCATTTTTGCACGAGTATGTGTCTCACCTGTCCAGGACAACTGCTACTCTCTGCAGCTCGGCGGCATGATCCTCAGCTCTGTAGACCAGTTCGACCACCTTCCTCTTGGACATCTGCATGACCAGGCCGTCCACGTGGCTCCTGATTTGGGCTGCCCACAGGAGCAGCTCATCACGGTGCCGCTCCCCCTGCTGCACAGAGGAATAAGTGCTGTGGACACACATGTGCCCATCTGCGTGGTGCACGTGTGCACAGGGCCCCCGGAAGCCCGCGGGGCATCCCAGCTGGAACTCACCACCAGAGCGTGTTGTAAACTGCCTGCCTGGGCCATGGCTGTGTCCATCAGTTGCTTTCCTTCGGCAACCAGCTCCGAGGTCGTGTTGTGCTGTTCCTGAATGTGCAGCTTTTTATCCTGCAGCAAAAATCACTTTTTAAGAATGCTTCATAAAAGCGAGTCAGCGTCCTCGGGGTGACTCTGTGAGACGCTGAGGCCAGCCCTGTCCCAGCAGGAAAGGAAGGGACTCACGCTGAGCTCTCCCAGGTTGGCCTCGCCAAGCAGCAGCAGGCCGGTGCTCTCCCGGGTCTTGGCCTCCGCCGCCCTCAGCAGCTCCTCTGCCTCCTGCAGCTCACTGATGTGCTTTGAAAGGAGGCGCCTGACAGCTTCCTTCATGACTTCCAGCTCCTCCTGTGGCTTCCAGAAGTTCTTCTGAACCGCAGACAGCACATCTTCCACAGCCCTGACAAAAGCAAACACTTCGCCCAGTGACTCAGTGGACATCAGACCACCCCCCTGCGGAAGGGATTTTTCAAGAGGCATCCATACCAATTTCTCATGAAATCCCAAGTGATAGAGATATCATCACTTCTGAGACAGTGTCGATGACAGACACGGGAAAGGCAGGTTCGTACTTCATCCTTAAACTATCTTTCGGCACAAGTTATCTGGACTCAAAATACTGGAACTTACCCTGTGTTAGGGATGTAATCTCACCACTCTAACAGGGCAAGAAAATGAAAGTAGAAGGCTATACCAGTTTATTTATATGACATGTAGGGCTTTCTATAGTTGGGTAAGAAGCAGGTTTTATAAAAGCTTTCATGGTCAAATTGCTTAAAAATGTATTGGTGTTATTAGTAAACACAAGCTTTAGGAAATCAAAACACTTTTCCCAATTCCTCTATATAAACAATTAAAATGCTTTCTTAAATCTATTTTGAACCTACAGCTGAACAGAATAATTAAATTCCACAGCACAAATCTCACGGTGGTTAAATCTACCCCATCGATTCTCTTTCAGTGTGTCAAATACCCTTCGAAATAGCCCTGTAAAAGCCTTGCAAACACCCCAGCTTCCCAGGGATCAGCACGCTGGGGAGAAGCACACAGAGAGCATTTTCAGCACAGGTGTCTGCACTGACACCGTGAGGACATCAGGAGTTACTTCAGCTCTTACAACTTCTAATTCCAGTGAAAGTGTCGGGTTATGAACTAAGCAACAAAACTAAAGCAGAAGGCCAAGGATTTAGCTCAGTGGACCAGTACCTGACTTGCAAATGCAAGGCCCCAGGTTCGATCCCTGGTAACCACCTGTAACCCCAGCAGCCAGAAGGCAGAGGCAGGAGGATTGCTGCGAGTACAAGGCAGAGTTCAGTATCAGCCTGAACTACAAAGCAAGACCCTTGTCTCAAAAAACAAACAAAAAACAAAACAATAACAACAACAAAACTAAAGCAGAGTTCATGGAAAACATTGATCTAGACTCTCAATTGTTTTTAAATAAGTTGTTTTTTTTTTTTTTTTGGTGGTACTGGGGATTGAACCCAGGACCTTTTGAACTGAGCTGTATCATCAACCTCTTTAATTTTTATTTTCAGACAGGATTTCACCAAGTTGTTAGGTTGCCCTGGCTGAGTGCTGGGATGACAGGCTTGTGCTGCCGTGCCCAGTTGAAAGGTTCCTTGAGTTGCAGTCCTCTTACAGACTGAAGAGAGAAATCAGCAATCTGATTAGTAGCTTTACTCCAAAGAGAGACAGAGCAGCCAGTCGGGGCAGCCTTGCTGCCCCCTTGTTCTCAAGGCTGCTTCTCCCAACAGCACCCGGAGCTCCTAGCAGGAAGGAATGTCCGCTATGTTCCGTGTCCCCTGGTCTGGGCCACGCCTGTCACTTGGGGGTTGTGTGGTTGTAAAGAATGCACATGCTGATCACCAGGGGACACTGGGAGGGGACCATCCCACAGGTGACTCCTGAGGACTGCGGGGAGGGTGGCCTGGAACCGCCGCCCTTCACACACTTCTGAGCAGGTGCAGAGACAACCACTGGTCCTGTACGGGGAGGGAGTCCGGGCACTCTCTCCGGTGAAGAGGAGGCGCCTGTGGACACTTCCTGCCCCGACCAAGCCCTCCCCGAGCCCGCCCCGCACGCCGCCTCCAGGCCCTATGGATGCTGCCAGACTCGATGACCAGCTGTGTCCAGCAATCCGGCTACAAGGCCCTCCTGGGCCCACCTGTCAAAGCACTGGTGATGCCAAAATGATGCCGGAGGACAACAGAAGATGCACACCTGAACCTGCAGTGTGCCGCTGGGGGACGTGCACACCGCTTTCAAAAATAATCTGGCGAAAGCGATTTGCAAATGAGTATCAGGAATCCTCCAAATGCAACTTCTTAACTAAATGATTCTACTTTATATCTACCCTAAGATAATGACCTGAAATACAGAAAAAATATAGTATAAATATGTAATCATCTAATTTTTAAATAAAGAGATATATAGGAAAGAATAGAAAAAATGCACAAGATGTTCATCACAATATAATTTAAAATAGCAAAAAACTGATGGTTTCACTACATCACTGGGAAGAATAGAGGTCTTTTGAAGGTCTGCCTGGCTCAAACAGCCTTTAGGAAGACACTCGTCACGACCCAGCAGAAAGACAAATAACTGTTAGATCACAAATAGCTGTGTGAGGACACCAGGAGAGCACCCTGGAGATGCGCAGCTCCCCGGGGCTGGGAAGCGGCGTTTTGGGGTCCATGTTCTCTCACACAGGGACTCTCGTGAGCTCTTGTGGAACGGGACTCACTTGGTCCAATCTCGGGTCTGTCTGTCTTTGAGTTCACGGTCTGAGTGCGGATGGACTGTGTGCTTTTCTGGAAACAAATGGCTTGAACTCAATCCATAGTAAAACCAGGGCTACATAGTTCTTTGTTTGTCGAAAGTGAAGCATGATTTGAGTCACAGAAAAATCCCAAGCAAATCATCTGGAGATGGACTGTACCAACTGTACCCGTCAGCGGGGTCCAGCACCAGGCTGCTGGTTCCCTGGACAACCTCCACCTCCTGCAGTGGTGCACCCCGCAGAGAGCACTTTCTTTCATTGCTTCCCCCCCACCCCAAGGCCCCGAGTCGGTGGGAAGCCACCTGGGGACTTACTTGAGCTCAAGAGTCGTGTTGTGGAGCAGCTGTGTGAACTGCCTTTTCTGCATCATTTCCAGCAGAGATGCAATGCTTTGCTGCATATTCTGAAGAGTAGAATTGGGGAGCTGGAAATCTCCATCTAGAGTCTGGTTCAGATTTGTGGCCTTTTCAAGGATTTCTATGGAGAAAATTTACCGATTCTTCAGTAAATCTTCAAAAAGCTGACAGTGCTCAGATTTCTACGGTGAGGGCAGCCCTGTCACCTGTGTGGCAAGGCTGGGGACCCCAGGAGCATTCCCACGGATGTGGGAGTGCTGGGTGACTAGTTCAGCGCTCCCCAGCACCTACGGGCCAGGGTCATGGGCATCATTTTTCCCACGACATCTCTGGTTTATACACAGAAGTTCCTCAATAAATATTTCCTGCACGAATAGACAGCTCTTCAATAAATATGTTTTATTCTAGTGATTTCCCCTTTTGTCCTATTGATCCACTTTAGATTCTGCACTTTTTGAGCTCTCACACTAGAGCCCTCTATGAAGGCGAGAATACATTTCTGATAGCTAGGAAAGGAGCTGTAGCTTGCTGTATGCCAGAGAGACCCAACTGAGAGGGAATAAACTATACGTGTGAACTGGGGAATGGGGTTTGCCTGGGCGTCGAACTGAAGCCCCAAGTCCCATAAGTCCCCCTCCCATGGGAGGACCCGTCAGCTTCACCATGACAGGGCTGGAGAATTAGGGGACAAACATTAGGCATCACCGGAAAATGAAAAAGGAGCTGTGCGCCGTTTTGAAAAGAAAGATTTTCTGCTAAAGACGACAGCTTGAGCATTCCAGGTGTCCAAACTTAGGGATATTCCTGCCCGCTGGCTCTAGGAAGCTAGAACCAGACACTCAAAATCTATTTCTGAGTTTAGTAAAGGGACTGTGACTCTTCCCACCACACAGGCAGATCTCCGCCCACAACCACCCACTCCACCTCTAAGACTCATCTGCAGCCGCTCCACAAACGCAGCCAGGTCTCGACTCCGCTGGACGACCCTCTCCGCAGCCCTGCTGCCCTGCTGGCTTCGCACAAGCAGTCTGGTGAGCTGGTGGAAAAAGTCCTCGGGTTAGCTGGACCTCGAATAACATGCAAGCTTCGTGCCCTCTCTCTTAAGAAACATATCTAAAGCTGGGTGTAGCTCCGCGGCAGAGTACTCGGTCCTGAGTTCCTTTTTCAGCACCCCCAAAGATACACATTCCAGAACATACAGTAAGCATGTATGTCATCATGGAAACCGTGGCATTTCTAGGTTGGAAACCAATCAAGAAGTTAATGAACTCACTTATGCCTTGTTCAACACAAGAGAAGGTGCCATACTCTTATGAGCAGTCCATCTGACTAGCGCACCACAGACTCTCACCTAGAAGGCCTCTGCGCCCCAGCACAGAACACACACTACATAAGCTGCAGGATGCACCCTGAGAACGCACCCACAGGAGGCTTCTCTGCCCCGTGCAGACACCAACTGTGCTTGCACACTTCAGCTGGTGTGGACACGCACGTGAGCTGTGCTCCAGCACCCAGGCCTGCACCTCCACACGGGTATCGCTTGCTGCTCCTAGGGCTGCAATGAACCCCTGGAGATTAACCCAAGCACCACAGAAAATGGTACAGCCTAGATGCCGTCAACAAGTGGCCAGAGGCCGGTGGCCTGGAAGGGCCAGTGCCTGCCTGTGTGGAGAAGCCTGGGGTGACACACCAGCCAGGCTCAGACGTCTGTTTCTACCACACACTTCCCACAGCTGGCAGCATGCTGGCTTCCCTGCACCACAAACACGAGCCAACTGCGGCATCAGTGGGCAGCGAGAACGCCCCTGCTTCTCAGGGTCCTCTGGGATCACCGATATCTGTATGTGGATGCCTGAACACGCAGCACACAGCTGCACACAGCACTCAGCATCAACCTCCCTGACCTGCGTGGCTCAGAGAGTCCTGAGCTGCGGGCAGGGTCCAGGCTCCGCAGGCCACGCACCAGGCTCCACCAGGTAGCGCAGCCAGGCATCCCTCGGGGTCATGGGTAGCACCGCGTCAGAACTTGGGGTCCTTATGAAGTTGACAGTGAGCCATTGTCCGAAAACCACCCCCCAGAATCTGAGACTCGGCTGTCTCGACTAGCGTTTTACTTTGTAAGAGAATGGCTATCTGTCTTTCCAAAAATATAAAGTAAGTCAGACAAATTCTAAAGCTGTTTACTACTCGGGACCTAAGAAAATCTTTCCTGGATACAGAGAAGTTATTTTAATCTGATTCTCGTTTAACCCCCAATATTTGCTTCAGGAGGTACAAAAAGCCTCACTTGAGCCCTTACACTCTTTTCAAATCTCACTTAATGCTAAATTAACGAGAGTTGGCTCATACTTCTTTTGAGGGTGCATGACTGCGTGCACTGAGACTGTTAAGTGATGGCTGTCCGTCTGGCAGTGGGACTCCACTTCTATCTGCATGTGGGGAGGCTCCCAGGGACCGAGAGTTGCTCACTTCCTGTCACTCCAGGGGCTCAGGTCAGAGCCACCCGCCCTAAGTCTGGATGTGGCTGAGACTGCATGCTGAAGCCCTTGGGGGGCTCTGGCCACCTATAATTTCAGGGCAAACACCGACATTCGGTGGAGAACCCGGACTCTGCGCAGTCAGGGCAGAATGAATTCAGCCGTAGGACACCGAAACCCGCACGGCTCAGAGCCTGTCGACGGCAAACGCCTAGCACGGGGGCCACAGGTCTGGGGACAGGGCCTGGCCCGATCCAATCAGAACCTCCCACATTGCCCAAGAGGCTGCCCCAGGCTATGGGGAGCTGGCTCTGTACCTGGTTCTGCAGGTTGGCTGTTTGCTTCGTAACACCTTCAAGTTGAGTTTCCGCAGAAGTCTTTTGAGCATTTTCTTTTAATAAAGATTCCTAAAAAGAACGAAGGAAATATTACAATGCTTCTCAGTAAAAAAAAAAAAAATTATTGTTCTTAATAATCACCTGTTGTTTCTTTTATTCACATAAGGAAATCCTACTTTTTTGAAACTGTCACAAATAAAACGATCACCTTGCACAAGCTTAATTTACAGCTACAGGCATCCACACCCCACTCTCTGCATGGTATTTACTGAACGGACATGTGAGGTCCAGTGCACCAAGCATAGCTGGAGGCTGCAGTAGCTCTTAGATAAAAGTCCAGCTTTATTTCAAAGACACATGTTCTCACTACGATTAGCAAAAATTTTTAAACATGCTTATTAACCTAAAACTTAATACAGTATTCAATTTAAAAAGCCTCTATCATTGTTAATAATTGAAATGCTTAATTTATGTCACCACTTTCTTACTTTTCCTCAAACCATATTCCATTTTAAATCAACAAAATGGATATCCCAATTCAGGCAAACGCAACAGAATGACTCAGCAAGCACCCGACAGGTCCGAATCCCTCCCAGAGCAGCCCCAGCCCCAGCATCTTCCAGCGGAAGTGCTGGTCTCCTCAGAGACTCAGAAAATGCTCGCAGCAGTGAGTTGTGGAAAAATAAACTAATACTGAGAGCGTCCCAAGGCACAACGACACAGGGTACACACTTCCCTTCCTAGGGAGAGGGCTGAGAGAGAAGACAAGCCAAAATGAGATGGATACAACAGGAAAAACCAGTAAGTCTTGTGCGGCTGGTGGCCTCTGGGTCCTGCGACTGTCCCCACTTTTTTATATGCGGTTTTACTTATGCCTTACAACAGCTCAGTCATGTAGTCCTGTTACTGCTGTAGGGAGAAGCCACTTGTGTGAGGTCATCAGGTCAGCAAATAGCAAGAAATAACCCCATCCTCACTCCTAACTTCCACCAGGGATTTTATATAAATGTACAAAGTCATGGACAGGACTGGCTGATCGGTTTAAGTTGGAGAAAGTTTTTCCAGACTAGTTAACATTGAATGCAAGTATTTTCTCACTTGATAAATTTAAAAGTTATGACTTGGTGGGCCCAAAGGAGCAGAAAAGAGAATTTATTGTGCTTGTAATGGTTGGAAAAGAAATTTAAATCTCTTTCTTTCTTTTAGAATTTTTAATGGAGGTAGAAATTATTTCTTTTCAAAAACATGTTTTGCTATTTAAGGATAAATAGCATAAAAGCAGTTTTTAAGAGTTTCCCTATCCTAGCCAGGCAAGGTGTGCACACTTGTAATCCCATCACTTGGGAGGCGGAGGCAGGAGGATTTACATTAGTTTAAGGCCAGTCTGTGCTACCCAGCAAGGCCTTATCTCAAAAAAAAAAGCAAGATTCTCTATCCTTTCTTTATTGCTGTTATAGAGGAAGGACTACTATAAAGAAAGATAAGTCACCAAACCAACTCACTTCAGATGCCTCTGGGCTATTTTTTTCCCTCCTTGGTATTGGGGATCTAACTCAGAACTTTGTGTTTACAAAGCAGGCACCAGAATCACTAAGCTAAATTCCTGGCCCCTAAATCAGTAAAACTAAAAAAAGCTTTTATCTGACAATGGCCATTTAGCACTGAGCATATGGTATTACCGCATGTCTAAGGCAAAGGTAGAAAGCATAGTTTAAGAATTACATGTTTTCTAATTAGAATGAAAGGTGCCAAAGAGGATATTATCTACTACCTTGGTCTCTTACCCTCTTTTTCCTGCTCACCAGACCTTGCTAAAGAGGCGCAAAACTAGAATTTACCCTAAGTTTCATAATTTGCCAGAGAAGGACTTCTGAACCCTGGAACTCCAGTTGGGAAAACCTGCACAGGAAATGGTTTCGCCTTTGCTCTCACCCACGCCTGAAGGAGCTAAGCCTACAGGGCTGAGTCTATCAGCACAGAGGCGCGCCAGGGGGGCCATGGACGAGTCTCCAACCAGAGCTGTCCCACAGGAGGTGCCAAGAGTGACAGGGTGAGGGCCCTGTCACTGGCCGCCTTCCAGGCAAGGCAGAGCTTCCCAGGGGAGGGCGGAAGGGAGGCCCACACCAAAGGACTCCGCCTCCCAGGCACGTGTGACTCTCCAGCCTCTGTATTCCCGGTACCTACCTGTAGATACTTAGTCATATTTTCCAGATCTGACAAAACTCCATACGGGGCAGGGAAAATTCCCGTGAGATTGACGGAAAGAACAGCATCGCCAACACGGTCCAGGTCATCCAGGAGCACACCCACGCACTCGTCATCACAAGCTAGGACAGGAGAAAGGAGTGGGCATCAACAGAGAGGCCCTGCGTCCTGTGCAGGAGCCGTTTCACAGATGAGATGCCAGCCTTTTCACAGATGAGATGGCAGGGCACAGGCCCTGTCCCCGGGTACCACGTCTGTCTCATTTGGTCCAGTTGCAGGTGGGCAGCCCGGTGGGCAGCACTATTCTCACAGGGGGACCTGAGGCTCAGCTCAAAGCGGGCATCCTGAGGCCATGCCCCAGGGCAGTGCCAGTAGCACACCAGTGGTGTTCCCTCCCTTGCCCACTGGTCCTCAGCTCCACAAGAGCAAGAATGTGGCTAGGCTGAACTTGGGATGCTGCCCTGGGCCAATGTCTGAGCAGTGCCTGCCTTGGCCGGAGAAGGCGCAACTGCAGGGTCAGTTAAGGAGCTGCAAAGGCCACCAATGCTCTGCTACCCAGCAGGGTAAAGGACAACTACAGCACGGCGTGCAGCGGCCCCGATGATGGGCACCACAGCTGTGCTCTCTCATCATGGACACCAAGAAGAAACCCCACTCCACCCCACGGGGCAAAAGCACCCACAGACGCAGGTGTTGTCCACCAGCAGGTGCCTCGGCTGGCAGCTGTCACACCGGAGCCCCGTGGCTCCCGGCCTGCAGATGCACTGCCCGGACAGGGGGTCACAGTCGCTGTGCAAAGAGCCCTGAGGGCTGCAGTCACACTTCCGGCAGCTGCCACCTGACAGTCCAGGGTTGCCATAGTAGCCCATGGAGCACCTGCAGAAAGACAGCAGTCCAGCCATCAGGTACAGTGGTGTCACCGAAGGAGCACACGTCCCCGGTGGCCTCCGGGTGGTGACTCCCTGGCGTACCTTTCACAATAGCGGCCCTCGTGGCCCAGAACACAGGCAGTGCACCGGAAGCCACCGTCACCTTCCAAGATGCAAGTGGGACTAAAACTGGAAGGAAAGAGATTTTGTTTTTGAATTTTGAGAGACAAAACTTCAAAACTTTCTTGATATACTTATCCATTGCTATTTGGATGCACCACAGCGTTCCCGTGTTGAGCAATGACACCGGGCGGCAATACAGCTTATAGGAGCTGAAGCCACTGGGCGAAACCAGTGAATATCAGCGTGTGCTCTACAGAGTGAGTGTGTCATATCCAAGATACTCAGCGGCGCTTCCCGGCATAGTACGACAATCACATACCCATCTGCACAATTCCCTGCTCTTCACAACTGTCATGTACATGCTGAGGACAAGATTGAGCTTAGGGATGAAAAGTACGTCAGGAAGAGGAAAGCGGGAGGGTCCTCGGCGGGAAGGAGTCTCGTGCTGAGTCAGAGGGAGGGATGACAGGGTCCGCGCTGAGTCCGCTACAGACTCAGCTCTTCGCATCCGCTCTTTCCAGCACCCTCTGCCTGTGCGCGCAGGACTTGTCAGGGGCCGGGGTAAGCCTTGGACCACAGGCACTAAGACCAAAGCAAACCAGCCTGGCTGGGGCCAGTGTGGGTCCTCGTCAGGCAGGAATACAGAGTCCAGGAGGACTCATCCCCCCGAACCTGCTTCTGACTTCTCCCTCCTCAAATAATCACGGGACAGACATCACTGAAAACACAAATGTGCAGAAAACAAAGCCGATTCAGGCAACACTCAGAAGTCCACACACTCACAATCTCTTCCTCGTAGCGTAGCCATCTCTTCCTAGCAGTGTAACTTGTCACATGGGCTTGGAGGACAGTGACAATTTATTTGATGGAAGAGGGAAAAGAGAATATTCAAACTGTACAGAAAAGTGTAGACCTGAAAGGTAAACCACCCTTCCAAGCTTCCCTGGATACACACAGCCATATGCCTGTGGACAGTGACTAATGTGGAAATGTATTTTTCTGAAATGACATCATATAATGCACTGAGTTACAGATTTCCAGTGTGCACAGGCCAGCCTCTGACGGGCAAAGACACTGCCTTCTCCGTGAGGGGCTGACACTCGAGGGACACATTAGCATGTATGGGATCCATGCCCCATGGGCAGACCGGCCAGCTGCCCCTCAGTTCCTCCCGCACATGGGCAATATGGCCATCTTTATACACTGCCAGGTATCTTTGTAGCATCTACTGCAGAAATTGGGCTTACAAATCAAAATGTATATACATATTTAATTAAAAAATAAAACAACCAATTTAGAGTTCCTGATAGTATAAAGGAGAGGGGATGGAGTCCCTCTCACTTTGTCCTCATGAACAAACACTGCTTACTTGGGGCTAAAAGAAGAAGAAGCTGTGAACAACTATTAAAAAGAAAGCTTCATGGCGGACCATTCGAAGTTGGTATCTGACTTATGCTCGGTGTCTCCCTACGTGATAATGACATGTTATTTGTGAGTAAGAATCTTCACTTGGACAAAATGAGCCACTGATACCTCACTTCTGCAGATCTTGGCTCTCGGCGGCATTCCTGTGATCCTGGACAACATCTGGTGCAGGGGTAGAGACCAGCCCCGGCTCTCACTAGATCTCACTTCAGCACTCTGGCCTACTCCATATGGATCCTAAACCCGTCCCTTACACAGGCGCTGGATGCTTTTGTATCATTATTGACAAAGTTAGGAACAACTCATGTCTATGCAGACTGGAAGGTACATACAAGGGTGAAAATTAGTCTTTAATTTGTTGCATTCTAACACCCAAGAGCGCCACAGATGCTCGGCTCTGGGAAAGAGTCCCTCTGAGCGCTTATGAGGACAAAACGCTTCCTCCTAAAGCCAGCCCGGCTCAGCTCAAGGCTGTGCTGCTCAGCAGAGGCCCAGGAACAAGGCTGGAAGGCAGGGCTCACCTGGCCGGGTGGCGGTGGGGACAGGTGCACGGGGCGCAGTCCTGGGCCGCGCCGGTCACCTTCCCGTAGTAGCCGGGAGCACACAGCTCGCAGTGGTCCCCAG
>PVIR01036394.1:0-15851 GCA_004026965.1 Petromus typicus
ACCAGTATAAGACACAACTTAATTCTCATTTTTTCCCATAGCCCTACCATCCTACCACCCCCCTATATATATAAAATTTGTTTCCTTTATTTTTTGTTATAATCTCATTATTTTCCCCCCTTCGCCCTATTTTACTTTGAGTATTTTCTATTTCACAATATATAACATACAATTCTAGAACTCATTTACATCTTTATTTTCTCATACCAAGAAAAGATCTAATATGTACCTATCTGTGCCCTATTTATTTCACCTATGAGGATATCCTAAGTATGTCCATTTAAGTAGAAATGATTCAAGGTTATCATTTTTTATGGCAGAGTAATACTCCATTCTGTAGAAGAACCACAGCTTTTTTATCCAGTCTCCAGTTGATGGACACTTGGGTTGTTTACCATGAAGTAGATTAAAATCAAAATGGATGAAAGATCTAAATATTAAGACAGAAACATTAAACCCACTGGAATAAAAATTAAGTAAAACACTTGAAGACACAAGTGTAGGAAACAGAACTTCAATTGCACAGGAAATAAATGGAGAAGCCAAAAAATGGGATTATATCAGACACAGAAAAGTCATTCAGTAGAGTGAAGAAACAATCTATAGAATGGGGAAAAATTTTACAGATACTCCTCAGACAGAGGAATAATATTTAGAGTATGTAAATAACTGAAAATATTAAACCACCTAAACTTAAATAGCAAATGATGAAGTGCGTAAGAGAGATGAACAGATCTTCACAGAAGAAGAAATTCAAATGTTCAACAAATATATTCTTAAAATGTTCAACATCTCTGACCATTAAACAAATGCAAATTAAGACAATAACAAGATTCCATATTACTTGAGAAAGAAGGATAATCATTAAGAAATCAAACAATAATAAATGTTGGCAAGACTGTGGTGAAAAAGGAATCCTTCTGCCTTATTGGTGGGAATGTGAACTAGTACAATCATTGTGGAAATCATCATGGAGATTTCTCAATGAACTGAAATTCCAAATTCCATATGATCCAGTTATTCTCCTACTAGATATCTTCCTCATGCAGTAGCACATGCCTATGAATGTTTGCAGCAGCACAACTCGTAATAGTACTCTCTTCCTCTCCCTCCTCCTGTCCGAAGGACAAACACATTCTGGGTCAAGCAAATTTCCACTTTCAGTTAGATTTATCTCTAGGAAACCCTCCAAACATGTTCCTCATTGAATTCATTTGCAAAATACTGAATATTGTGCTGTCCTCTACTTATAAATCACCTTATGCATGCAAGGTATATTTAAAGACCAACATGCATGCTTTATTATTTTAGAAACAGCTGGAATAATGATCAACACATGACTCGATAAAGAAAATGTGATATCTATGTATAATGGAATATTACTCTGCCATAAAGAATAAGATATTTGTAAGAATTTGCATGCAACTGTGAAATGTATTGAATGAAATAAACCAGGCACAGAAGCTTAAATACATATGGTATCTCTCATTTGAGTAAGGCTAAGTTCAAGTATATTAATGAAAGATAGATAAAATAAAACTACAAATGGATCTCTTAGAATACAGAAGTCGTCCAAGGGAAAAACTGGAAGCGGTAAAGAACAGGGGAAGGAGAAATAAAAAGCATAATACTATTCCATATACAAGAACCTCACTTAATTTAAACATTACATCCCTTAAAATGAATTATGATCAGTAATATCAATGAGAATCAAAAATGCAGTAGGGGAATTGGAGAAGGAAGGAGAAAGCAGGAGGGAAGAGAAGGAGATTTTTAAAAGGAAAAAAAATAACATAAATACTGATCTTGGACACCACCAGTGAAAAGGCAGACCCATAACAAATACTATAGTGTGTTCTCATCTACCTTATTTATAATACAAGACACACTTGAACTTCTTTTTTTTCCTCAAAATCAAAATGACCATGAAGTGTAAATGCCTTTTGCTTCTTAAAATAAAATTCAGGGCAGCAGGCTGCTATGATGGGGCAGCTACAGATATTCAAGGAAGAGGTCTTGAGAACTGCTTTGGAAATATTTTAAGTCAGAGCTACAGGTTAAGTGTATTTAAAGCTACAGAGAGTACTTGGAGGGCAATTAAGAGAAATGTATATTTCACTTTAATAAAATTGTAAAGCATGCACGTTGGTCTTTAAATATATCTTGCATGCATAAGGTGATTTATAAGTAGAGGACAGCACAATACTCAGTATTTTGAAAATGAATACATAGGTTCAATGAGGAACATGTTTGCGGGGGTTCCTAGAGATAAATCTAACTGAAAGTGGAAATATGCTTGACCCAGAATGTGTTTGTCCTTCAGACAGGAGGAGGAAGAGGAAGGGAATACAGAGAGAGAGGATGATTAGCAAAGATAAAGATATTCTGGGCAAAGGAAGCAACATGTACAAAAGTTCTGAGGCATGAAAACTCAATTTCTTTGAGAGAACTGTATGTACTTTGCTTTGATGAAAGGCTGAGATTATGTGTATGCATAATTACAATACATAATGATGTTTCTGAAAATTATAGATTTATAATACCATCCTGCCTGTTCATGTCTATTGAATTTACTCTGGTAATTTGACCATTTGGTAGATCACCTGCTCTATTTTCTCTTGTATTTCTTCATCCATATATAATTATCTAGGTAGTTAAATGACTGAAATCAGCACTATTTCACACCAGGCTGATATATTTGCAAAAGGGTAAATATTTTCAGCTGTACTAACTTTTAAAGATTTCAAAAACTAACCATTTTATATATTTTATCATGGGGAAATGTACTATAAATGTTTTTTTCCAGAGCATTCACAAACATATTTAGCAGATATAAAGGGCTCTGGGGTTCAATCCTTAGCATAAGAAGTACTCTCTTACACCAACGTATGCTCTGATATCCAAATTCTCAGTTATATGGGATGTTGAAGCAAGAAGGCTGCCTTAACCTAGAAATTCTCTGCCAATTTGAGCAATACATTGAGATCATATTTCAAGAAGTTAAACAAATGTAAGAGAATAATTAATTTTAGACTGCATCTGAAAAAACTCTAAAATATATGTAGGCTTTACTTTATATTTATTCTTAGCTTCTCTCCCAATATATCCTTTGGATCATCTCAAATTTAATGTGCCACAAATCAAATTCATTTCTTTTCATCCAAAATCCGACTGTTTATTTTTTCTTTTTGGTCTATCCATGAAAAGATTTTATACATACTCATTTCTAATAGAAACATTATGGTGCCTTCAACTCTTCTGTCTTTCTCATTTCTCATATCTATTTGGTAAGTTCTGTCAATTCTGGGCAAAGCATACTATTTTACCTCTTTTCTTGAAAAAATTTCACTTCACCTGAAATGCTCCTAAAATGATATCTAACTCCTTTCACTGGCTTATAAAGTTTGATGTATATACTCAGTCTCACCAAATTCTAGCCCACCTGACCCTGTTTTGCTTGGTAAAGCACTCTGTATTATTCTTCACACTTAGCAAATTCTAGGAACATGGATCATTTCTTCATCCTTTCTAGAACTCAGATTTTGCATAGCTGATACCTATTCATCCATGGATTCCCTGTGTAACTGCCTCTTATTTTCCTGAGGAAAACTTTCCTAACCCCAACCCTTCCACTAGATTAGACTCTGCTGGTGAAAATGTCGAAGGCAGTCTGTATCACTCCTCAATAACTTTTCTAATAAATGTTAAGAATATACTATGAGATATATTTTATATTGAAATTAATAAATAAAACTTTGAAAAGTTACATAATTTGTCATAGGTTGAACCTTAATCAATAAAAGAAGTTTAAAGTTGGAGCACTTCTAGAAGCAATGCTCTGGACTATCATGCTATATTGCTTACAATGTCACTGGTACAAGGAATGATGCCTTTTGGTTTGCATCTATATCTTTAGCAGTAATAGTGTCACTGGCACAGAGGAGGTGATTACTACTAAATATACTTACTTTCTCTTTTATTTATTTTTAATTTTGTATCAGTCCAAATTTGCCATACATTATATTTATGTTATTTGTGTGGAGTTGGTACAAGTACATAACACATCTTAATTCCTTTTTTCATTCCTTTTTCCTTGCCTTCCTTACTTCATCTTTTGATTCTCTTTCTGTTTGAGAAATATTTATCGTCCTACTTCCTATTTTCTTTTATTTTGTTTCTTATTTATAATTATCTCCCATATAGAAGAAACCATAGAATATGTAAGCTCACCTGTCTCATTTATTGCTCTTAATGTTGGACTATCAAGGCTCATCCATTCTTTTACACATGACTCAAATTTATCTTTATTGCAGAATAGTACTCTGTTGTTTGTAAATACCACATTTTCTTTATGCATTCAGCTGTTGAAGGACATACAGACTGCTTCCAAGGTGTAGCTATTATGAATTGTACTGTCATAAACATGAGTATAGGTGTATCATTATAATATGGTGTATTTAACTTTTTCAGGAAGATACCTAGTAGTGGACTTGCTGAATCAAACAAAATCTTTAGTTTTAGTTTTTTTGAGAAATATCTAGGTTGATTTCCATAGGGATTGTAGCAGTTTACATTCTTACCAACAATGTAGAAATTCTTCCTTTTCCTTGTGTTCCTGGCAGGATTTCTTGATGATTGCCATTCTTTCTGGAGTAAGATAAAATATTTTTGATACTTTTGTAAAGCATTGTATTGATTTTTATTTATTTTGTGAGTAAATCCTTGCAGTACACAGAGTTTACATTCACCTTGGGGAGTAGGTACATGTACATAATACAGCTTGTTTCTCATGTTCATCCTCTTTCCTACCCACCTACTCAACATATTCAACATATTCCATTACTTCTGTAAGTTGAAATTCTATCATGTTCCTGATCTCTTAAGGTTATTAATCATATCTTTCAGTATGTACATTATATCTGCTTTTATCTGAGAAATCTTTTGTTATTTCCATCTTACTAGATCAGTTTTTGTTACCAGTTCAGTCCTAGTGATTGAGCTGCAGTTTGCTCTATTTCCCTTTTCCTTGGATTCCCCTGTGGTGATGATCTTTGTATCTTTGTTTTTAAATTTTTTCTCTTTGCTATTTTTGTTATTGCTGCTGATGTTTTTGGTTTAATTTCTGGCTTGTTTTCTGGGCAGTACTTATTGCCAGTCTCTTTCTTCCTAATATTTGGAAGCCTGGGAAGATAGCTACTTCCTGAGTTGTCTTCTTTAGGTCTTTAGTGTTCTTTAAGCAATCTTACTTCTGGCACACCATGAAAGATATTTAAACACAACAATCACATCACCTTTGTTTAAATAATACAATCAGTATCATCAACAGTACTAAACACAGCACAGGAAATTACAAACTGTGGCAGTCACTCCCAAAGTGAGTCAAGGGTCCTGTCAATAGCGCTGGGCCTACAAACTCACTGATGGTTGTAGTCTACAGGTTTTATTGCCTCTCCTAGTGGGCGCTTCTTCAGTATGGTAGACAGGGAGCTGGAACATTGGATTGTTGTGCAGAGATCTGGAAGACAGGAAGCTGGAACTGCAGGGATACCATGTGGCCATCCTGTGGCTAGCTATCTTATCAGGGTAGATTCTGAACTTAATCTCTTTTTGATACAGCCCCAAGACACTGGCCTTGGTATCTTGGGGAGGGCTTCCTCAGTTGACTGGCACCAGTCCTTTGTCCTCTGTCTGGAACCAATTTATAAATGTTAAAAACATCAGGTGCCATAGTCCAGTGTGACCCCTGCTCTGCTCCACTAGCCCATTTCTTTTCAGGGCTGGTGGATGCTGGAAGTCACCAGTTGTCCACAGATTCTGCAGCCCCTCCTCTGCCAAGAATCCTGGCTTGCGGAGAAAGCTCTGTCCTTTTCATTAAGGTTTTTCTCTTTGCTTTCCCTGTAAACTTTGATTCTTGCCTCAGATATTTTCTGGGTCTTCAGGAACTCACTTCCCTCCTTTCTTTTCCCCTCAAACTGCTATAGTCTGGTTTGGGAATGGTAAATTGCAAAGAGATTCTTTTACTGCTCACCACCCTGCTGTCTTCCTAGAAGTAGTCCATATCTTTACTTTTTACATACTTCTCTTAGTTGCATATCATTGTACACATCTTCATTTACTACCTTGAAACAAGAGAGCTTCAATGGATTTACATATATGGTAAAGATGAAACCATCAAGTAATTTTTACATATTTGCATATTTTGTCTATAATCATGGAAAATTAGTCTCAAAATATTTGAATATTTGTCCAAAGTCACATAGATAGTAAATAATCCAAAGTAGATGCCAAGTAAATCTTCATAACATAATAAATTTATTTATAAATGGTTACATATATTAACTGAATATTATGTTAATCACTGCTGCTCTATGTCCTTTCTCTAATCAATACATAGCAGTATGAAGTATCATATTTCAGAATTGGGTTCAAATTATGGTTTGCACCACATGCCACCTGTGTGGCATTCATCAAGTACCTTCATTCTCTTAACTTCTGTTTCTTCTATTTTTAAATTTATTTAATTAAAATTACCTTGTAGAGTACCTGTGATTCTTTAGAAAGATAATTTATGAGAATGCTTAGTGCATTTTAGATGGGAAAAAAGTGAGAACAGAATGGTTAATTGTTCCAAGCATATATTCATTCTGTCACTTATTTGGTTGCAATAATGGGATAATATTCCAGTAGTTATGTGATCTGGTTTTTATGGATATTTAGACATTTTCCATTCAAATTCTAAATTAACTGAATCTACAACTTGATGCATTGTCACATTATCAGGGTTTATTTGCTTTCCTAGTTTCCTAGTTTGTTAAGTAATGATGGAAAATTAATTACATCAAACTTTCCATTGTTTTAAAGCACTGCTCAAATATAAAAAGACTGCTGATGCCTTTTTCTGCTCCTACTTCCAACTCATTGATGTTGGAGTACAGAACATGATGAAAAGTGAAAAAATCATCATTCAGCCAACCCTGTTTGTGGCTGCATGTCAATATGATGTATATTATTTTACTTTTTGCGACTAGAAATGTTAATTTTAGAATCACCCTTTCCCTTATTACTTTTTTATTTTTGAGACAGGGTCTTATTTTAGGTTCAGGCTGGCCTTGAGCTCAGCCTCAAAATCACATCATAGCAATCCTCCTGCCTCTGCCTCCCATATGCTAGGATTACAGGACTGAGCCACTGATGTGGTACTGATTGCTGCTGGGTGTGAATCTCCATTCCTGGCATTGTTGTATGTGGTTACTGAGGATCAAACCCAGGCCCTTGGGCTTGCAAGGCAGGCGCTGAAACCACTGAGCTAAATGCCTGGCCCCTTATTACATTATTTTCATGCAAAATTGCACTAGTGAATTCAAGGGGCGCAGCACAAAATCGACCATCTTTTCTTCTTTTACTGTTTGCTTTCAGAAAAAAAGGTAAAATTTATATTTGTCTTTAAACCATGTCATTCTTATCAGGAATCAGTGCATTATTTCATTACTTAGCATTCATTGTAGTTAACAGTTCATACCACATAAACGAAAGCATTCTGGTTGGAGATTTAAGCAGTTTCTGAACAAATATTTCATTTATAAATATTTAATGCCCACATTTTCTCAGTATTCAAGCAAACTCACACCTTGCATAAAATATTCAATTACTATAAATGAGTTCAAAGAGGTCATCTTTTTGTTTAATAGTTCCAATTCTCCATTTCACTTTGTGTGAAACAACCAAGTGAAATTTTCACTGAAAGTTTAAGATAAAAATAGTCAAAACCAATGATGATTATTTTAAAGCACAATGTATTAGCTAATTATCTAAAATTACCAGTTGTCTGGTCTCCTGGCCTTGGTCATTTAGATATAGCCATAATGAAATTAGAAGAAGGAAAAATAAATATCCTTGTGGTAGACTTTACAACAATGCTCAGTCATGCACACTCAGTGAGTTAGTGATGCATTAAAAATTCTCAGTGTTCTTTAATTCCTTATTGTATATTTTGAACCAAATTTATTTTATTGGTATTTATTTCAGTACAAAATAAATCTTGACTTGAAAATAGCTTAGCAGCTTACTTTTTCAGCCTAGTTTCATGAGCATTTTCTCTGGACAGCGTAAAGAACTTTAGAGGTAGAAAACTAAGTAAGAAACAGAATAACTTGATAAATCAGAAAATTTGATGATTAATTAGAAACATTTTCACGTCATTTTTTTTTTGCTAGAACACAGCCTAGGAAATCAAGAAGAATAAGTTTCAGTGTGTAGGAACATAGAAAACAGATTATAATTAAATATTACAAAGGTAGAACAGATATAGGAAAACTTAGATTCTGTTAAACTGATTGTTTAAAGCCATTCTCAAGGCCTAACACTATCAAATTGTAATGAGAAACAAAATTGATGATTAAGTATCCAATTTTCCTTTGAACCAGTAGAAAATCTTATTTCACTGGCTTATAATCTTTTAAGGTCATTTCAGAAATCTACTAATGGACAGAATTTCAACAATGACAGGTAGTATTAGAATAATTTCATAAAGTAATTGTTAGTTTGTTTCAGAGAAACTTTAAAGGTTTTTTAAAATTCTACTTTTACATTTTTATTAGTACATATTTGCAGTACATAAGGCTTTATCATTATGAATTCATGAAATTCATCAGAGGAAGTTTGTACATATACATGACATATCTTAATTCTCTCTCTTTTTTGATCTCCTTCCGCTCCTCCTTTGGCCCCATTTACAAGGACTCTATTTCCATTTTTCCTTCAACTCTCTTTTTAAAAAAAAAAAATCCTTTTCCTGTTCATTATATCCTTCTCTCTACATTCTTGTTCTTCCCATTATTTATAGAGTTCTAACTTTTCAGTATTACGAAGAGAAATGCTAAATAAAAACAAACATTTAACTTGCCCCAATATAATTACAATTTGTTTCATCTGCTCTGATGTAAGTGGAACTGTTGAATAACTGTCTACTCTACCTTTTTCATCCTCATACTGTAACCCGCTGTATGATTGTCTGTGTTTAGGCTAAACCATCATTTCATTTTGGGGTTTTTTCTTGAAATGACGATTTTCAAAGATATCATTTTACCTAGTTTATCATTTTTCTCTTTCTAAAACCACTCTGCACCTCATTTAGATCAGAGATGTTGAAAATGAATGCATTATTCTCCATGGAAGACATAATTAATACCTAACAGAAAATGTATCAAGACTGTGTCTTGGCTATTTCATGCCATCAACAATATATATGTGTGTGTGCGCACACACACACAGACGGACAGACAGACAGACAGACAGACACACACACACGGTAATGCTTACCATTTATAAACATTTTAGTACTGAAATTCCTATGGCTTCCACAGGCACAACATTATTATTTGCTCCATTTATATGTAACCCAATTAGTACCATGTTGTACTCATTTTTGTATTCTGTGTTCTGTTACTCTTCCTTAAGTGAGTTTGGCTTTAATAAATTTTCTTCTTTTTTAAAAAAATTGTTTTACCCAGTTGCGCCCCTCAAAGTGGTTTGGAATCTGTTTCATTCCACCTCCCCAAATCTCAACATTGAGAAAGGTAAAATTCACTTATCTTATATAAACACCCCAGAGAAAGTCTCAAGCATGATACACTTATTTTGAGGGTTTACACAGTCCTGACACCTAGTCATCATTTTTCATTCTTCTGTCCGAGCATGACCTGAAAGGATATATATGTCTCCTACTCCTTTCCCCTCTCACTGTTTCCTGCCTCCCTTGCCATAAGCTCTTTCTCCTCTGCTATGACATCTTGCCTTGGAGGCAGCCAATTATGAACTAAAACCTCTACAAACAGTGAACTAAAATAAATCTTTCCTTCTTCAAGTTGTGAGTACAAGGTATGTGTTCAATGATAAGATAGCAATGAAGAGAAACTCAAAGCTTTATTTGTAGAAGGTCCAATCTGATTCTATTTTCTTCTGATGTTCAAGAAATGGAGTGCAACAGTACAGGCTTAAACTGGAGTCAACACTACAGCCAGATACTCTATATTGTATCTTTCTAGAATCCATTGTGCTCCAAATTGGTTACTTTGTACAAGTGTGATTTCCCATTAGCACAGCTGCAAAA
This sequence comes from Petromus typicus, assembly GCA_004026965.1. Classification (NCBI taxonomy): domain Eukaryota; kingdom Metazoa; phylum Chordata; class Mammalia; order Rodentia; family Petromuridae; genus Petromus; species Petromus typicus. Next base: position 10,109 of record PVIR01036394.1, read on the forward strand.
AAATATGTCTTTGTGGTGGAACAGTGGTGTAGCTACGAAACGCAGCAATTCAATACATAGAGAAAAGAAGGGGGTAGGAGTTGGGGAGGAAGTTCCAGGAATAAGTGAAATCTTTTAGCACCTTTTTTCTGAGGATGTAAAGAGAGCTTTATGCAGACTGTGACAATAGAAAGCAGTATAAATAAATGAGGATTTACATATCTTTCAGACACAGAAAGAGAAAATAGCTAGAGTTCTTCCTTCTTCCTATATTATCTCTTGGGGTCTCTACTTAAGCTTTTTTATTTAAATTCTTTACATTCCCATCTCAAAACTATCTCTATCTCTGTGCAATTTCTCATAAATATATCTTCCTCTTTAGCCTAGATTTTTAGGACTACCTATCAATTGGCCATGTCATTTCTATCAATAATTAGATCAACCCTAATTATACATGTCAGTGTTACAAATATCACTATGAGTAATCAACTCAGACTGTGACCAGATTGACAACTTTTGAAATGTCATTAGTACTCAACATAGATTAAGTGACACTGAACTACATATATTATTGCATCATTGTAAATTTGTAGCAAAAGTTAAAAAATATTAAGGGTTTAACAGGTTAAAAGATTGAAAAGATAGTTGGCACTTCAGATTCTATATAGGGATATAGGCAAAATTAATTTGTCATACAAAGTACTTGGATAGTCCTTATGGGACACAGGACAGCTGGAGTCTGACTAATTCATATTTTATTTATTTATAATTTATCCTTTATTTAACTCTAAGAAAGATTCAAGGCAGCTGACAGTGAATTGGAGGTGTGCTGTCATCAATCATATATGGCATTTCATTCAAATATTATACCAAGAACCATTCCATATATTTACATCATTCTTGATTTTTTAAAATAACGTCACATAACAAAGTTTAAAATAGTTTTTATCCTCTCTAAGGAAAATTTGGTAATAATGGGGATTGAAAAACATTCTGCTGAAAGAGTAGATCTCCATTCTAAAGACTAAAAAGATAACAGCATTTTCCTTCAACAAAATAACATGTCCCAATTTCCCTTTGTTTCAATTCTCTTGAGTAATGTAACATAATATAAAAAATAGAGATCCTTCCCTTAATACTAAATATCATTACTACTGTTCAGTCATGTATTTTTCCCTCAGTATTCAAAGTACCATATGAAAATATTTTTATACATTCACTCTGGAATCACTTTCCAAGACCACTAAACACAATGAGTGTATTATCCAAGTTTTATGCCTTATGTAAATAAAATGGTGCAAGTAATATGTAATTTCATAGATAATAGTGACTAAGTTTGAAGAGGACAAAAATATAAGAAGAAAAAGGCAGAAAAAAATTGAGATTAGATCATGTCCTAGATATTTTTCAAAAGTTCTCATTCAGTCCCCCAAATTCTACAACATAGTTATCGTATTTAACAAACCAAAAAACTAAAGTTTAAAGAGGTTAAGTGCCCATAGCTAATTTAGTGACATAGTTTAAACATAAGGAAAATTAAAAATCTGTCTAAATTCAAGGCCACGGGAGAAACAATGAAGAACAAAGTGTAAAATAGAAGCTAATTTCTAAGAGAATGGCTACTCTTTTCTTGCTCCACTGTTTTTCTCCTCTTCCCAATAGTAAAACAAAACAATACAACTCTGTACTCAGTTCTAAAGTACATCTACAAGTTAGAACTACTGTAAAGTAAATTTTGTTTTTAGTAATTGAGCAAGAATTTACATTTCTCTGTTCAGAAATTAGGATCAGAAATGAATTTTAAAGAATAAGGGTTAGAAGTATTAATTCCAAGTTTGAAATATCAATGGTATTCTAAGAATCCAAACTGAGGTTGTGTTTTTATAATATGCTCATTTATATTGCAAGATAAACTCTTTGGAATCTATTCCAGAAGAATGAAATTACAGAAAAAAATGTCAGTGTAAATTATAAATGATGAAATACAAGCTAATATGACTGTAGCACTGATATTCTAATAGCAATGCATAATCAATTAAAATATCTATTGGCTCTGTTTATTAATAGATGATGCTATGGATTTGATGTATAACTAGAAGACATTGCAACCAGAGTTTTTATATAATAGTAATCATATATTTCAATCTTTAACAGCTTTTTGGTGGCATAGCTTCTGCCCAACTTTGAAAACAACTATTATTTAATTCTACTACTTACTCCTTTTGTCTATTCACTTTATTTTCTTTTCCTTCCACGGTCATATTTCTCAGATAGGCTGTGTAAGATTACTTTTCTTTCTATGTAACCTCTCCATATATGTTCCTATTCCCTTTTAATTCTCCTCTACTTTACTAGAGGAGTGTATCAACGACCTACTTGTTCTAATATATAGTTGACATTGTGAAATAAAAACTATTTAAAAGGAAATAGGGTATAGGGGTAAATAATGAGGGGTAAAAGAATGTGATAGTAATTTTAAAAAATGAAATAAAGCTTATGTATATAGGGGGTGGGGATAGCAGGGTGGACGGAGGAAGGGAAAAATGAGAATCAAGTTGTGGCATTCTGGTAAAAACTTCCAATGTTGAATGCAATGATCGTGTGTATTCATAATGTACCAATAAAGATTTGAAGTTTAAAAAACACCAAAACAAACAAATACTAATTTAAAAATCCTGAATGTTGTTGGACAAAATTTTAAATTCATCTAAATGAATTCATCTAAATTCTTGATATCTAATCTCAACTTGCTTTCAAAGCCATTTAGTAACCTCCCTATCTTTTTATCTTCACAATTGCTATTTGAAATTTCCTGTACGTTGTTACTATCATTCCAGTGTCTTCTCAGAAATTTTTACTCATAATTATGTTAGAAACTATTATAAGAGAATGTTCCAAAAGTTTTCTGACATTCACCCCCATTAACATACATGCTCAGCACTGTTTCTGTTCTTTCACTCATACCACAATGGAAGAGGTCGCCCAACTTTTATCTAAAGCTAATGTATCCCACATATGCTCTTAAACCTATTGCTTTCTGATAGGGCGTGGATGATGCCAACTTGTCCATTCCTAACTCCAATCATTCCCTCATTTACAGTCTCTCTTCTTACTACTACTTTCCAGCAGTATTGAAAGTGTTCAAGTCTTTATCTTATTTTTAAAATAAAAATAAATATGCCCTCCTTTATCTTCTGCCACTGCAAGCTACTGCACCAGTCTTTGCTTCTCTAGAATACACCTTTTTCTACTGTCATCATATCAAGCTATATCTTTCTCATTCATTCTTCAGTTTGTTATAATTTTGTCTCAATTTCATTAGTCCATTGAAATTAGTAACATCAATAATGACTACTTTGTTATATTCAGTAATCACATTGATCTCTCCCTTTTTCTTTTTAAAAAAATTACCTTTATTGGTACATTATGAATATACATGATAATCGCATTCAGCATTAAGAGTTTGTACCAGAATATGACATTACATGACTTGATTCTCATTTTTCCCCTTTCCACCCACCTTGCCACCCCCACCCCCTATATACACAATCTTTGTCTTCTTTTGTCTTTATTATTACTGCATTCATTTCCCCCTTGTTATTTACCCTTACAATCTTTCCTTTTAAATATTTTCTGCTTCACAATATCAACTATATTTACTAAAACTCATTTACAACTTCATTTTTTCATACCACAGTAAAGATATGATATTTACACAGCTGTGACCTGTTTATTTCGCTTATGAGGATGTCCTCAAGGTACATCCATTTGAGTATGAATGACTCAGTCTTATCATTTTTAATGGCAGAGTAATACTCTATTCTATAAAGGAACCACATCTTCTTTATTCAGTCGCCAGTTGATGGACAGTTGGGTTGTTTCCAAGATTTAGGAATCCCAAACTGAGCTGCTATAAACATGGGTGTACATATGTCGCTGTGATATTAGTCTTTAATTCTTTTGTGTATATGTCTAGCAGAGTGATGGCTGGGTCAAATGGGACCTCCAATCTTAGTTTTTTGAGGAATCTACACACTGATCTCCACAGAGGTTATATGAGTCTACAATCCCACCAGCAGTGGAGAAGGGTTCCTTCTTCTCCGCAGCCTCGCCAACATTTGCCGTTGGCTGATTCTGAAATGGCAGCCATTCTATGTGGAGTGAGATGAAATCTCAGTGTTGTTTTCATCTGCATCTCTTGAATGACTAATGATGTTGAGCATTTCTTCATATGCTTCTTAGCTGCTCTTACTTCTTCCTCTGAAAAGTATCTATTCGTTTCAGATGTCCATTTTTGGCTTGGGTGTTTAAATTTGGGTGGGCTGATTTTTTTGAGCTCTTTATATATTCTAGATAGTAGCCCTTTTGTCTGAGGAACAGCTGGTAAAGATTTTTTCCCACATTGTTGGCTGCTTTTGAGCTCTGTTGGTGGTTTTCTTTGTTGTGCAGAAGCTTTTTAAAGGAATGAGGTCCCATTTGTTGATTTCTCCTGCCAATTCCAATGCTATAGAGGTTTTGCTCAAGAAGTCTTTCCCTAAGCCAATGTCTTCAAGAGCTTTACCTAACCTGTTTTGCAGCAGGTTCAGAGTGTCTGTCTTAATATTTAGGTCTTTTGTCCACTTTGACTTTAACTTGGTACATGGTGAAAGAGCTAGGTCTAGCTTTAGTCTTTGGTAGGTTAAAGCCCAGTTTTTCCAGCACCATTTGTTAAAGAGGCTATCTTTCCTCCACTGAGGATTTTTGGCTCCTTTGTCAAAGATGAGGTGGCTCTATGTATCTGGAGAAGTTTCTGGATCTTCTAATCTACTCCCTTGATTCTCAGGTGTGTTACTTTGCCAGTACCATGCAGTTTTTATCACAATGGCTTTATACTATAATTTCAGGTTTGGGTTTGTAATTACCCCCCCCCCCGACCATGTCCCTGTTGCTTAGAACTGCTTTGGCTATTTTAGGTCTTTTGTGGTTCCAGATGAAAGTTTGGGTTATTTTTTCTCTAGATCTGTGAGATATGCACCATCTCCCTGTTTCTTATTGAAATAAACTCTTCTTTCTTTGGTACCTAAGACTCAATCCTACTTATCCTGTAATTTGTGTGTCTTTTTTTTTTTTTTTCCAGGAGTGATACCTCTTCTTTCAAAGTGTTCCTGTGTTTTTATTTTTACTCTCATCTTTTGACTTTTCTCATTTTATATTATTTTCTGTAGGTAATATTATGCCTATGTGCTAATAAATCATAAATTACACCTTCAAGCAGACCAAACTTCTGAACTTTTAGAAATCTATCACTTGTCCTTCCCCTAGGCTACTGCAGTTAATATATTCAATGGAATTTATATTTTCTAAATTTTTCAATGTACATCTCTGACCCTCAACTTCTAAAACTCATTGTTCTTCACCCTTTACTTAACATCAGCAAACAGCTTCACCATCCACCTTACAGTTCTAACTCACAATCTTAAATGCTAACCTTGAGTGCTCTTTCATTTTCACGGAGTCTCTCACTATTTCCTAGACATGATCAATCCTTTTACAACTCTGTCCTTTTGAAAACAGAGCTTCCTGTGCCTAAAATGACTGTCAACTTGTTTACTTATGGTGTTTTCTATTTGTCACATCTACCTTTTTTTTTTTTTGCTTTTTTTAAAAAAAAATTTAGGTTTAACATTCAGCATACTCTCAGGACTTCATTCCTGGGAGCTTCCATAATATCCTGTTCATAATTTTACACTGATCCTTACTCCTTTGCCTCATTATGACTATAAAT
>PVIR01036395.1:0-15850 GCA_004026965.1 Petromus typicus
TGACGGTGGAGTTGCCGAAGTTGATGACGGCCAGATGTCGGAGGAAGAAGTACATGGGGGTTTGCAGTCGGGAGTCCACGCTGGTGAGGGCGATGATGCCCAGGTTCCCGGCCGCGGTCAGCCCGTAGATGCCCAGGAAGACGAGGAAGAGGGGAACCTGCAGCTCGGGACGGTCGGAGACCCCTACGAGGATGAACTCACTGACCTGAGTCATATTTCCAGGGGCCATGTACCCTTCAGAATTTCATCTATGTAGAGAAGAAAAGAAAAAGTGATTTAAACTTTAAGGCTTCACTTTCAGTGTTTCCGTTAGAAGACAAGTCAAACCTGGGGTGAGTTTTCCTTGAATCATGCTCTAGTCTGATCCAGCTGAAATCTCAGGTTGCTAGGGACCATGCATAAAACTGCAATGGTGGTGGGAGAAAAGAGAACGAAGTAGAAAATGTGCAGTAAATGGTCGAGGAGCACATGACATGTGGTTTCCTTTCTAGTTATTATTGATTTTTAGAAGTATTAGCTTGCTTTCATTTGAATTCAATAGGACTGTATCTCAGTATGTCCCCCAGGTCTGCAAATCCCAGTCCTACCTCATCCAAATTGTCTTTGAAGTTTTCATTCCCGACTTTGTGCTTTTCCTCAGCAACTAATGATACCCGCACCATACACTGCCTCACCATTTGCATTAGATGAATATTTCAATTCTCCATTTTAACATTCATATTTTTAATTATTTTGTTCTTGAATTCTTTTTACTTAAGTTGGAGAAAAATATACAGTTGCTTTCTGCAGATATTTTTCCAGATCCTGATTATATTCTCATTGTTTAAATATTGTATCAGTGAAGATGTTTTCAATCTTGTAATTCTTTCTAATAGTTCTTCATATCTTTCTAATAGTTCTTCCTGTACACTCCATTAATTTCTTTTCCTTTCCACCAACAAACTCATTTAGTTCCTCATATCCCTCCCATTGAACTATATTATTGTTTGTGATTAGAGTTTAATGTTTTAGTTTTAAAGCTATATTAACTTTTAATTCAATAAATATTCTACTGGAATTTCCCTGCTGTACTAAATTTTCTTTGTAATAGGACTACTAACCATATGACATTGTATTGTTTCTGATGTGATTTTAATGCACACGTGTGTCTTTTCCATATAACACATTTTCGTGTAGCTCAGCCTCTTCTACGCTCGTTTACTTTGGCGTGATTTCACATCCACTAGTCATTACAGCCTCCAGACTGACAGTAGCTAACACGGTCCCAACCACTGAGATTACTGCATGTCCTCTAAATCATGCCAAATGAACTTCCAGAGTCCGGAGTGTTTCATTATAAATGTCTGATTTGCAAAACTACATATATGTTGACATGTCCTTCCTATGAATACAACATAACTGCACAGGACAAAACATACAATGCCATCTTAAGCAGGGGAAAGAGAGTGGAATAACAATTTAGAATGAGTTAGGGAAAGGAGAATGTAGTAACCACTGACACTTTTGAATATGCAACATATTTATTTCTGGCAACAAACATCATCGTCTGTCCCCTTTGTTTTCTTAGGATTTGCTTATTGATTGATTGATCGGACACTGAGTGGATTTCCACTTTGTCCCTGAAGATCTTCAAGCTCCAAATAAATCTATTTTTCCTGACCCGAGTCTGTCCCGAGACACTGCACCCAGATACTTTGGACTTGTGAGGAAATCGAACAGGAAGATACAGTATGTTAGCCTGGGTGTCTGTCACACACCGGATGCTTGCAAAATCCTTGCTGTTATGGTCAAATCTGAGGTGAAACCAAAAGTGACAGAAGGAGCCAACCATTCAGTGACTCACAGCAGAACAGCACAGGCTTCCAGGTAGCAGAAGTCCAAGGGGAGACAACAGCTGAGAAAATTCAGGTGGATTGTACACAGGAAGTGGGGGCTCAGTAGTGTCATGGAGTAGTTGGGGGCATCTGGAAAGATGGGAAATACACATCATACACCTTCGATAATTTCAGGGGATTTTAAGCTATGGAACAATATTAAGACAGATGAGTCTTACAATCATCTTTGAGGTGTATGTAACCTGTTACTCTGGCAGTTAGGATGATGGTGATTTAAAGGGGTATGAAAATACATCGGGGTGTGTACTGAAGTGTTTAAAAATTAAAATCACTTGTTCAGCTGTTATGAGATTTTCAAGATAAGATATGCTGGGTAGATGAAAGTAGAGAACTTGGATATTGGGACAATAGACAAAAAATGCTAAATCTGTTGGTTTGGAGCTTAGAAAGACGTTTCCCTCTTCATAAATCACATGAGGAATTACACGGGACATGTCTGAGATGGCAGCTGTCACTCCAGAGAGGCTTTGTTGAGCTTTTTGCCAGCAAAGTCATAGATTGTGACCTGTTTTGTCCACTAAAACAGCAATGGAGGATGTAAGGTACCCGTGTAATTGCACTTTTCTCTAAGACTAAAGATATTAATGTATGAGTTACATTTACTAACTAAAACTTCAGCGTTCAGGTTTGTTAATGTATAAGACACGATGGCTCTATTCAAATATAAATACCTGCATTCTTAAAAATAACTACAAGCCTATAAGTAAATCTTAGAATATGTATTATTTCTTTGATTATACATGTTCACAGTACCTTCCAAAATCAAAGGGCATGCTTCATTTTGAGTCACGATTCAGACCTTTAGAATAAAAAGAAATACTCCGTACCCACCTCTACTGAGGAATCCACATCAGGTTCTTAGTGACAATGCCCACACAGCTCCAACCCTGAGGCCTGACGGCTCTATACACCTGGAAGACCCCAAGTCAGAAAAGATCAGGTGCTTAGCATCCACACATTTTCTGCTGCGCCCTTAGGGATGACACCCCCCGGGATCCGTGCCTGAGCAGGGTTCTCTTCTGGGAATTCAGCAGACACAGTCAGTGTCCCTCTGGTCTTCAGGTCTTTGCTTCTCTACCATCTTTCTTATTTACAATATATAAATATTTGCCTGGTGTACGGCAGCCACCGGACAGAGGCTGTTTTTCTTCTTGTACCTCTGGACAGATCTTAATTCATGGAAGGGTCCTAGGAGTTTCTACTGATTTTACAGTGGAGCCCCAGATATATATTTGTAATGGATAATTAAAGGGTGGCTTCTGCAATAATCTTTCAATAATCTGCCCATTGCTCATAATGACTTATGTTCCTACATCAGATATCTTAGCCCACATGTGCTGCCCTGGCTTTGATGTGCTCACCCTTATTCTGTGTAAAATCAAGTAGACATTTCTCCAGGATCAATAAACTATCTCCTCAGAACGTATTCTTCCCTGATAATGGCATCTACATCTTCCAGTTTTTATGGAAGTTTGTAAGGACCTTAAATATGTGGGTTTCTTATTTCTTAAACTGCTAAACTTCTTCATCGCAAGAAGAGGGGAAAGGTGATTTTTATTTTGAACAAAAATAATTTTCTGTTCCCTATGTTCTCCCAACTGGCAAATTTTAGGGTAAAAATGATGCAGTCATGTTCTCAGTTGAGGAACAATTCTCACTTTTTATGTGCACAGTGAGTTGTAACTGCCAAGGACAAGGTTGCATGTCAAATGCCCAGCCTGTGGGCCCAGTGCCTGTGGGGAACAAGTGTCAGGAGGACAAACCAGCGATGCATAAAACTAATCTCTGAAAAGAGGCACAGATATGATACTTCAAATACCAGTACCTTGATCTTTGAAATGTTAAAATTGGTATAGAAGTGTTAGATGAATTTTCTTAAATGAAAATTGGTGCTTTGAGACCAGCATTGCTGTTGCATAAAGAACTAAAATAATTAGATGTGCTGTTATACTTGGGGTTTGCAAGGAAGTAGATCAATACAGGACACACAATTTGCAGGATTATTTTATAATATTCATCAAAAGAGTCAAATGCAGAGGAGCGCAAGAGATCTGTCCACACAGTAGAGGCCTGAAGAAGCCCACTGAGGCTTGGCCCTCACGGCAGGGTCCAATGCAAGTCCACATAGAGGGTCTGCATGGGGAAGGTCCAGAGCCAGTGGGGGGGGGCGCAAAGGCCTCCCCTGCCACGGAAGGGTCTGTGTGGGAGACCGAGGGGTCTGTACTGGAGACAGGAAGTGATTCTCAAGGCAAACGCCAGAGCTCCCTACAAGGACAGCAGCCACTCTTGGTGACAGGAAGGACCCGAATTCCCCCAAGAAGGAGAAGAGCAGAGTTCATAAGCGTTCACATCACGAAAACCAGCACTGGCAAGCTTCTCCAGGAAAACCGTCAGCACAATCTGCCCCTCCAGTTCTCCTTTTATGCCGCTGGTGACAGTGCTCAGTAATCTTCGTGCCAAGAACCACTCTGACTGAGTTCAGCTGGGTGCTCCGACCCTAGTGGATCTTTCCTCAGGACAGCCCACATGCCAGAGTTAAGGCCAAGGCAAGAATCGGCAACTGAGTAGTCATTTCTCTGAAGAAGAGGGACAAATGGACAATAAATACATCAAAAAATATTCAGCATCTTTAGGGAAGACAAATGAAAATGAAAATCATACTAGGGATCCACTTTGTTTCAGAAAAAATGATCATTAGGAAAAAAGTGCTGGCGAAGTTGTGAAGAAAAAGAAATTTGCACTCTTGGTGCAAATGTAAATTAGTGTAATCAGTATGAAAATCAGCATGGAGATTCTTCCAAAATTAAAATTAAAAATTCCATTTGACCCAGATTTGCCTTCCCTGGACATTTACCTGAAAGAACTATACTCATCATATTATATACACATTGATAGTGATAAGCACACCGCAGCTAGATCATGAATGGGATCTGTATGGCTATCAGCAGATCAATGGATAAAGAAAAAGGAGTACACAGTGGAATAGGTGCTCAGCCGCAAAGGGGGAGCATCAGAGTCACGCGTAGGAAAATACACAGCTTGGGAGAATGTAATACCAAATGAAAGAAGTCCCTTATGGAAGGTTAAATGCCACACTATTGTTTAATATGAAAAACCAAAAATACAAAAATTTAAAGATCAAAATAAAGGGACCATGTCAAGAGACAAGGACATAGGCTTTGTGGAATTGGGAATAAGACTGGAAAAGGAGAAAGAAGAGATATCAGGGTTAAGGGGCATAAAATGATCAAGAACTCTTTCAGTTTAATGTAATCATTGTATATCACAAACACATAATAGTAAAAGAAACTCAAAAACAATAAAATAAAAGAGAAATGCTCCAAAAGCATATTCACAAGGTCTGGGTGAGTCTTAAAAGACTGCTTTATGTCCATGGATAGTTCTCAATTCAGTGGTACAGATGGTATTTTACCATAGGAATCCACCTATATTCTGTGGCTCTTGGAAGGGTCATTTTGTGTCACCTTACCTGGGTGAAGGTGTATCCAGGTATGTGACAAAGATCACTTCTAGGTATGCTCATGAAAGGGCTTCCAGAAGACTTAGGCTTTGGATCCAGAGGGAAAGGGAAGATCTACCCAATCAATGCGGGTGGCATTGTGTTACTGACAATGCACAAGTAAAACAAAAGGTAGAAGAAAGGTTTGTCCTCACTTTTTGAGCGGGAGCATTTACCTTTCTTGCCTCGGTGCTCAGAACTTTGGCTCTGGGTTGGCTCCCTACGGGAAGCTCTGTTCTTGGCCTTTGACTCCCAGACTTGCACCAGCAGACCTTGTGGTTCTTGTGTCTTCAGCCCTGTGCTGCAAGTAACATTATCAGACCTTCCAGTTGGTCTGAATTCAACCACCAGATTTCATGTCTTCATGGGACTTATTGATTTTCTCTGGCATTTGAGTCAGTTTTCATAATGAATTCACACACACATACACACACAAATACACAGAGTGATACATAAGAAGAGACATACATAAAAAAATACACAGGAAGACATATATATTTTCTTGATTCTTTCTATGGAGAAATCCATCTTGAGTGGCAAAATGTGACCTTTTTTCATGAAAAAAATGTGAAATACCTTTTTAAAAACATCATTCATGGGTAAACTTGTAGTGATTTATACATTCCAGTAAAAGACATACAAAGTCATTCCCATCAGTGTTTTCTACCTACTCATAAGACTTCTAGTTAGGTAGAAGGAAGGTAAGTGGCTATTATATATTTGAAAGATGTAAAGAATTTTAGAATATTAAAATTAAGACTGAATTCTTTCAGAAAAATCAATCAAATTAAATGAAAAATTTGTAAATCAAATTTTACAGAACCTCAGGAATTAACAAGCTTAGACTAATCTTTGGAATTTGTATTCAAAGATAACTGATGAATTTTGGTAAGATAAATTGATATTTGTTTTAATATGTTGGCATGTGGAGAACATTTGAATTATACACTGTAGTACTACACTGTAGGAGAAACACAAATTTTATACATAAAGTCCAGAAAAGATACTAAGTAAATACATACTAGAAAAAATGCACAGCTTTGTAGCAGTGATTAGATGAGAAAAGCTAACACATTGGTGAGAAGAATTTGCCAGTGGAGCGTAGAGACCGTGGCTGTGACTTTAAGACTAAATATCCCTGACATCGGCCTCCAGCTTCACAGATTCTCTGCTTTATACATTCACACTATGCTGTTGTCCTACTAATTAATAGTTACAAACACAGTCAAATATCTATACAGTGTAGAATTACCCACGTGAAAAGCCCTATATTATAGTTGTCTATAATTTAATTAGAAACTTCAGTTATGTCTAATTTGGATATATTATATAATGTTAATAATTTACTATTATTACTCTTATAGCCCTGAACCAGCATTAAGGGAGCCTTAACTTTTGTCAATTCTTGGACAAAATCTAGTTGTATAATTAGTAAATGAAAAAGGCTGAAAATTGTATTTTTACACAAGAAATAACACTTATAATAAAATTTACCTGCATCTCCTTGTGAAAATACAATTCTAAGTGCAACTTGCCCATAAAAGACAGAAGTCTTAATAAGAAATGAAAACGGAGATCATGAAAATAAAGTTGATTCTGTTCTTGAAGTCATTTTCTTAGTTTCATAAATGGAGAAGCTTGGTTTCTACCCCTGAGAGCTTTCTTCAGAGCTTCTTTGACATCTTTGTTCCGGAGGCTGTAGATCAGAGGGTTCAGCATGGGGATGATGACCGTGTAGAAGACAGAAGCCATCTTGTCTGTGTCCAGGGAGTGGTGAGCGCTGGGCTGCAGGTACATGAAGATCAGGGTCCCGTAGAAGATGGTCACGACCAGCATGTGGGAGCCGCACGTGGAGAAGGCCTTGCGTCTTCCCTCGGCCGAGCGCATCCTCAGGATGGTGGAGATGATGAACACGTAGGAGACAAAGACAATCAGGACAGAAGAGATGAATGTGATCCCAGCACAGGTCAAGACCCACAGCTGTTTGGTGTGAGTGTCTGAGCACGTGAGCCTGAGCAGGGGCATGTCGTCGCAGTAGAAGTGATTGATGACGTTGGAGTGACAGTAGCAGAGGCGGAACGTCAGGGTGGTGTGGAACAGCGCCATCAGGAAGCTGTAGCCGTAGGGTATGGTGATGAGCTGAATGCAGAGACCCGGGGACATTCTGACCATGTAGAGCAGAGGGTCACAGATGGCCACGTATCTGTCGTAGGCCATGGAGGCCAGGAGCAAGCATTCTGAGACCATGAAGGTGAGGAAGCAGCCCAACTGAGCGGCACAGGCGTGGAAGGTTATGACATTCTGTGGATACAGGAAGTTGCCCAGCATCTTGGATGTGATGACAGATGAGTAGCAGAAATCCACAAAGGCCAGGTTGCTCAGGAAGAAGTACATCGGTGTGTTGAGTCTCGCACCTGTTCTGATGACCAGGATCAAACCCAGGTTGCCCACGACCGTGAAAATGTAGACGGACAGGAACGCCAGGAAGAGGGGCGTCTTCAGCTGGGGCCGGCCCGTGAGGCCCACAAGGATAAACTCCGTTGCCTGTGTGCAGTTGGTCTGGGCCATGAGTCCTCAGGACATCTGCATGACCAAGAACAGAAGAGCTCAGTCCCAGGGCTGCATCAATAATGTAATTCCACTAAATGGTGTTTTGATCCTGCACTTCCTTATGAAGTTTATAAAGTGCTTCTGTTGTGATTAATTTCCTGCTACCATTAAGATTGTAAACATACTGGTTTTGGAAATGTGCTGATACAAAGAGTACAAAGAGATTATTAGTAGAAAAGGCATATTTTGTTTTCTCTAAATCTAGTGTGAAATACAGAGATATGAACTATGAAAGAGACTCTTTCATGTCAGTTTACAGGGAAGGGACTTGTGAGCTATTCCTCATGGGAGCTCGTCTCTCCTCAGCTCCGGAGTCACAGAGGAGATGTTCTTATTTGCAATGTAAACCACAGTGAATCTTCCAATATTGTGTTGTCACCAGACTCAAACAATCTGCTTATTGTCCTGAGGCTCTCAGGCATAAAAGTCTGTATTTTGCATCAGTAGTTTCTCCTACTGAGTTAACATCTTTCACAGCTGTTTTGGAATGCCCTTGGAATCACCGCCTGTGTATTCTCCACTCACTCCTTACATGCACGTGTCCACCTCTCCCGTGATCGACTGTAGCCACGCACAGTGGAAAGCAGGGCTTTTGCATACATTTCCTCAGGTGGCTCCTTCCAGAGATTAGGTGGTGGAGAAGGTAAGATGAATTCTAGCTGTTCTCCCAAGCCAGCCTCCTTTCTTTGGAAAATCTCTAGGGTCACACTGGTGACCTTTTCCTGGTGTGTTCCCCAGTAATCCTGCTAAGTCCTAGCTACTGCAAGGGCAGAAAGCAACCTGTTCATGGATTACAGTCTATCTAGTCAAGCAGAAGCTTGAGTTTTCCTAGAACAGAAATTTTTATGTAACTTAATCTATTCAGGAATGATATTTTTATATTATTATGAATATATGTATCAAAAAGTAAGTAATATTTAGAAAATACCTTTAAACTGCATTTCAGAAAATGCAGTTTTTATTTCAAGGTCCTGTACTAAATTCTACTTATTAAAATTATTTTCTCAAAATATTGCAGCACTGTTCTTACCGTGAATGTACGAAGTCCACCATCTGGAAATAAACTCTTAACTTTCTCAGGTAGTATGTGCTTTTATGTTTTCACATGATGGGTGTAGGTAGCAGTCGGATCATGACTGTGTCTACGTCTCTGTCCCAAGAGGTCATATTCCAGGTGTAAACTAACAAGGTCGTCCTCAGGAAAATGAGACGCCATTGGTCCACTGGGAGACATAGGGGTGTGTGTTCCTTGTTTTAAAGAACTGTCGATCTAGGTTCATGTGTTTTGCATGGCATTAATGCTAAGATTTGCCTATCCCTTAAAATAAAATTGTATATTTGTTAAAATATGTTTCTGGTCTAAATCATTAATATCAGTTTTGCCAATTTGGTATTCAAATGCCAATAGAAATTACAGTTTGGTAATTCTTACCAAGAGTTCTGTGTGAGACATCTTCCCTAATGCTGTAAATGACCAGCCATCAGACTCTGGGTATGTGCTCACATGCCAGTCCCACTGCAGGCAAGGACTCACAAGAAAGATATTGTCAGTAGATTATGTGGATCTTAGAGGTCGATTAATGTGTGTGTCTATTATCACCATGAAATTAAAGTTTGTCCTTTAGTTTTATATTTAAGGAATTTCCAACCAGACATGTGCATTGAAACATATCAGGAAGGTGGTAGAATCATATATTATCCATAACGTGTGAACATGACATTCACAGCTAGAAAATAGGATAAATGTTTTAAATTACCGCATTATCTAACTGTTCTGCTCACCGCACGCATCTCATTTACGAATAACATGAATCTCATTGGTGTGGATTATACATTCCAGGTATTAAATGACACTTCTTCCCACGGAATTGTCACTGCATCTCCTCTTTCTTTATACCTTGCTATACGCTTTGTACTCTGGTATGGTGACACTGCTCCTATATGTGTAGCACTACACACAGGTGCGTGCGTGTGCTCACACACACAAGCGTGCACACAGAGGAAGTTTGGGGGCATGTGGGTGGGGTGACGCTGGGGGAACACTTGGTATTAATGAATGAATGTAATCACTTACAAACAAAGACACCTTTTCTAGAAATTGTATTTTTCAAGTCATTGTACTTATTCTTGGACAGTATGTATTATTCGTATGTATTCGTGGGTTTCTTGTTATGTTTCTATACCGTCAGAGCGCTCAGCATGTGCTGGTCAATTCTCCTTTCCCTCTGCCCCAACCTGCCCCCAGCTTCTCTCAACCTCCATCTGACCTGATTCTGTGACACACTGACTTTATTCTAAGTCAGTGTATGAGAAAATAATTTGAAGTACTTAACTTTCTGTATCTGCCTATCACAGACCTAACTCCATCCTCGTACCCATCAAAGTGGCCCACGTGGAGTCAGTTTGGGGCTCTGAAATGCTGACTATGAAGGAGAGGTGATACAGAGAGATACTGTATCACAGAGGCCATGAGATACTGTCCAGCTACAGGAAGGATGAAATCCTGTTTTTGTGTCAATAGAAATAAAACTGAAGGAGATTATTTTTATCCATTTTTCTATGAGATATAAATTAAATGAACACAATAAATTGTGGAGGATATTTGATAGAAGGCAAGGAGAAACAAAAATTATATTTGTTATTTTATTTAGAGAGTTCAGAAACTTTTTGCAGTGAATATACATATGTAAGGATTGGTGCTCTTATTTAATACAAATTGGTATTTTATATTTAGAGTTATAAAGACACTACCAGCATCTGTCCTTAAGTGACCCATTCTTTATTTCATCTTGCAACATACATTTTTTTTTAGTGTTAAATCTCCACAGGACAAATAAGACATCATGTCTATGATAAAAACATAATTAAATTATGTGCAGTGAAGAGTCAGGGACCTTAGATATAAATAGGGAGTAAGTTCATGATTTTTATGGAGAACTAGGCCAGATGGATATGTCAGGTATTTGCCATTGATTAATGAGTGGATGAATACCAAATAATGCATCATCATTTCATTTACTATGTTTAGCAGATCTGTGCATTTCCCTAATAAAATGATTTTCCAAACTTCAGGGGAATTAAAAGATTCTGAGTGAATATAGGAGCCCCTTGCTTACTGAAATATTGGCTACAGCTGCCCATTCTTTTAAAACATTTTAATTGGTATATGCTTGTGGCTACTTTCTTTTCCTTTTCTTTCCCTTTCCTTTTCTTTTCATCTATTTTCCTACCTTTGATTAATTTGCCATTCATCAAAAAGTACAAAACACAATATCTAGAATTCCCTGAGGAATTTGTCAGTGTTAGTTTTACAGGAACAGATAGTGTTTTGAATACTGGGTTTCAATCTTCTCCCTGGGACAGAAGTTTTTGAAGAGAGAAAAAGTCTTTTATTTATCACTGTGTCCCTGTGAGTTAAAACGTATGAGGCTGACACGGAGGACAGGTCCCCTTCAATGGTCCTGTGTAACCATATCACACCTTATTTGCTAGATTTCTGGCTTTCTCTTCTTTATGGAAAACCCACATGTTCTCAACATGTGCTTTTTCCACCCAGGATTGTATAGAACTAGTGAACATTATTTGTTGAAGAATTTTAATCTTCATGTTAAAGCTCAAGGGAATTTGAAGCGTGATTTTTCACCCCTCTCCTCAGAGCAAGTCCAGCGCGATCCTATCAGTAACACACACTGCACGTTAGTGTGAAGCAGCGGGGTGGCGGAGCATATTTACACTGAGGGTAAGTTCAGGAACTTCTTCATAATTACAGAAAATTATAATGGCAGTAATATGTGATAGCTACAGTTCTGAGTCCATCCGTGTAATAAGTGTTGTGTTAACAAGTGAATAATTATATTTTTAGATAAAACATACAGAATGAGGAAATTATTTTCCCCAATGGAAATCATCACAGCTGCAATTTATCTGTCTTAAATTGTAACAGGTGTAGCCATGTATTTAGGAAATATGAGCGTTAGAGTTTTGTTGCTTTGCCAATTTAAAAAGTAAATAGCAAATTCACATCTTAATGGCTAACATAACTTAAGAACTCATGAAATATTCTATCAATAAAATGACCCTAAATTTGATGTAAAAATGATTCAGAATTCTTTGGTGGAGAATCAATGAAGGAAAAAAAGTATATTGAGAAAGACTTTCTAAGAAAAGCAGAATATCAAAATGCATTAAAATTAAGGATAATTTTAAGGATAATTAAGGATAATTAAAATTAAGGATAGAAAATTGATAAGCTGGTCAGCATTCTAGACCACACCTTCACTCTGCTTTAGCAGGGCCATGAGCAGGATTGTAATTTGGTGTAGATGACAATGGCTTGCACCTCTGAAACTTTATAGCACTTCAAGATAAGTAATGAGATTATACTGAAGAGAATCAAGCTTGCATCCTCAGAGAGGAATGCTGTCAAGATTCCTGATTCTAAATTACAGTCGGTGTTATCAGTTAGTAATCAATTTCATCTGGATAGACATTTTTATAGGTCAATCAGTCGGTAGGTAGAAAGATAAATAGGGGAAATAAAGATTTGTGAATTTATTTTAATTACTAGATATACATGTAGTTCCTGACTAACTTGACAGGAAGTGGTTAGAATCATTTTTACTCTAATTGTAATTGCCACATCGTGGGGGTACACATATTCAGTGGTTAGGTCTGGACTGGAACTCAAGTTTTCTTGTGAACTATTATGTTAATCTGTCTTTTCTCTCTCAATAGAAAGGGCTAGATTGTTATGGGAAAGACAAATACTAGACTTTCTCCATAACATGATTTATTCTTCATTTCTTCAATACTATCAATCCACTTAATGCCAACAAAGAGGAGAAAGAACAGAAGGGTGTGCTATCCTCATTCTCAGCCATGTGAGTGAATCAATGAATCTGAAATGTTTGTGCTGCTCTTTGTACATCCCCTCATCTCTACATATCCACTTAAACTGTTTCCATTTATGTGTCAAGATCCCTTGTAGTATCAACTAAACTCTCTACAGAGCTACAATTTTTCAAATTTTTTTTTTTATCCCTGTTTTGCTGGTGTTGAGGAGTGCACTGGTTGTTCATATTCTGAAAAGTCCAAACGTTGGGAATCGTCTGACATTTACCTACAATGACAGTTGGGGCAGATCCCGGGCAGGATGGTCCTCTGTGGGGGTTGATGCTCCAGTCACGTGGCAATGGACGGACCAATCCCTGTGACTCCTCTGAGCTGGTGATTCTCAGGCTGCACTAGAGTGTGCTACGCTCCTTGGGTAACGTTCTCTCCGCTCCTTCCCACGGCATAATTGAGGAAGTCTTTGCTTGTAACTCACCAGGAGTGGGAAGTTACTGTTCATGCTCTTTTGGGAAGGAGAGTAGCTATGTAAATTACTGGAAACTTTTGTGCATGAGACACTTGTTTCTTACCTCTTATTTCTAAAATAAGCATTCATTTATGTCTGTCAGTACAATACAGAATTATTTTATCCTTAGGATAAATAGTCAACTGTAAAATTTTATGTTATTTGCTTTTGTCTGTCAAATTCTTCTTTTTTTCCATTAAACACCTTTGCATGTTAGCTTGTGATGTCTGGATCTAGCTCCATCTTCACTCTGTCTCTGTCTGTCTGTCTGTCTGTCTGTTTCTCTCTCTCTCTCTCTCTCTCTCCCCCTCTCTGCATTTCTGCCTCCTCTGCGCTCCATGTCTTCTTTCCATAATTTCTTACTTTTTGACACTTTTATATTCTCTGGGCATGTGAATTTCTCATCCCATCCTAGTCAAGTTTTGAAGGAGTCCTGACTCCCTTTGTTGAAAAAAGTTACAAAGAAACATCTGGTTTCTTAGTGTTTGTATTGCTGGTGACGTGTGTTCATAGTTCAAGAACTTCTCAATTGACAGAGCAAGATGTCCCCACATCCAGGTCATTTATACAGGAAATCTATAGCTATTTCAATTTCTAACCTTCTGTAACTACATCAAGCTGAATATAATTACATCCTCTAGGACACCAAGTTTAGAGTTTTCCTCTGATAATCAAGAACCTTCTTCAGAAGAGAGAATCTTGGGTCAACATATCTGCCTTTCATGTATTTTTTTCAGTTCTCTTCTCTATTAATATATCAGAATTATTAAACTTTGTCTTTATATAAAGAAAATTCACAGGTATAGCACCATGCCATTCAGTTAGTTCTGCCTGTGTTATTACAGGCTTGTGTCCCTTTACTGTTACACAGTCATTGTACAATTTTTCAAGAAACAGTGATCCACTTATCTATACCCAAGAACAAAAAAACTTAAGAAACATCAACTTGATATAGCTTGTCTTTTAACTTTTTCTCTATTCAAATTTATACATCTTTCCTTGCATCTGGAAACCTTTCTTTCAGATGTGATCTGCCTACTCCAGTGAGAAGTCCATGAATTAGCACTTTATTTCCTTCTTCTGGGAGTAATCCTACTAGGGAAAATTAACTGGACAACTGGGACTCTGACTGGGCTGAGCTTTCCTGTCTGAAGACCAGCTGTGACATATGTGGTCCTGAGGACTTGACTCTATGTTCGCCTCTGGCAACAACAAACACTCAAATGGTTTCAGGTGCCGTGATGCTCCAGGGCGGAACTACACCGGGAACTTCATGTATGTAATTCCCTATTGTTCTGATGGACCAAACATGCTGTCGTCTGAGTGTCCTGTTATATTGGAGATACCAGCCGTCTGAATGACCTGTTATATTTGTTACATCTGATGTACTGAAACTTCTGCCCTCTCAGTGACCTGTAACACTGATGGCTCCGGATGGACTGAATCAAAGATGTAGGAAGCTCAGGTCTGTCATCTGCTGCCCAGGGTAGCATGGATCTTACCCAAGCTCAGCTTCTCCTCTGAGTCTCATTTCTGCCTAGTTACTAATTATTTCTGCTTGCGCGGTCAGACTCACAAGAGACTAGAACTTAACTGAAAAAGTTCTAGTTATGTTCCCTTCCTGTTTCCTACACCTTCTACTGCATTCTGCACAACTCAGGAACTTTGTTTACTCCACAATTTATTTCTTGCCAAACCGAAGAGGCCTAGGGACAGCCATCTGACTCTTCTCACCATGTCATAGCAAACTATGCAAATCCTCTTCTTTCATCAGTGCAGAACTAAAGTTACATTTTCTTACAGGAGTTGGTCACGAAGCTCTTTAAGGCCGCCTTCACGTCCTTGTTCCGCAGGCTGTAGATCATGGGGTTCAGCATGGGGATCACCAGGGTGTAGAACACGGAGGCCATTTTATCAGTCTCCAGGGAGTGGTTGGTCCCGGGCTGCAAATACATGAACAGCAGTGTCCCGTAGAAAACGGTGACAGCCATCATATGTGACCCACAGGTGGAAAAGGCCTTCTTCCTCCCTTCTGCAGACCGTATCCTTAGAATAGACAGAAAAATATTGAAGTAGGAAACTATAACTATCGTCATGGAGAAAAACAAATTTGTTCCTGCAGAGAGAAAGACCAGTATTTCTGTAACATAAGTATCAGAGCAGGACAATGCTATGAGAGGAGTAATATCACAGTAGAAGTGATTGACAACATTGGAAGAGCAGAAAGACAGAGAGAACACACACAGTGTGAATACAATGGAGGTGAGAAGGCCGTAGAGGTAGGTGAGGGACACCAGCAGCAGGCAGACCCGTCGGGACACCACCGCCAGGTAGAGCAGGGGGTTGCAGATGGCCACGTAGCGGTCGTAGGCCATCACGGCCAGCATGAAGATCTCGGCCACGATGAAAACCAGGAATCCCCCCAGCTGGGTGGCACAGGCATAGTACGAGATGGTTTTCTCACGTGCT
>PVIR01036396.1:0-15852 GCA_004026965.1 Petromus typicus
TTTTTTTTTTTTTAATAACTACAATGAAAACACAAAAATAGTTACCAGCTATTACTCTAAACCCAGCTGGCAGTCTTACCAGATATATAGCGATTTGGGTTATTCCTGAAGCGATCATCCACTAGAATAAGAGCTCCCCAGTCATTTTTGTGTCGAATACACCTATCAAAAAATGAGAGAAAATAAAAAATATATCATAGATTTCTAGAGGGATGGAAAATAATTAAAATTAATGATGCAACAGTTACACTCTTCTCTAATCAATCTCTTACTATGAAAGTTATAGAAACTACTCAGACTAATGTACCAAAGTAGATATACAAAAAATTTTCTATAGAACTTTTCATCATCCTAAAAATGTAACCACGTGTTGGGCCGGGGACTTAGCTCAGTAGTTCCGGCGCCTGTCTTGCAAGTGCAAGGACCTGGGTTCCATCCTTGGTAACCACATACAATACAGGGTGTGGAGACTCACGCCCAGCTGCAATCAGTGCCACATACCACAGTGCCGGGCGTGGTGGCTCAGACCTGTAATCCCAGCACTTGGGAGGCAGAGGCAGGAGGATTGCTGTGATGTGAGTTGGAGGCTGAGCTCAGGGCCAGCCTGAACTACAAAGAGAAAAGCCTAAAAAAAAAAAAAATGTAACCCTGTGTTTATTAGCAGTCACCTTAAATTATCCCAATCATTACTCATTACCACTGCACATCACTAACAGACTTTCTGTCCCCCTAGATTTGCCTATCTAGACATTTCATTTAACTAGTCGTACAATACCTGATGTTTTTCTATCTGGTTTATTTCACTTAGCATGATGTTTTTACATTTCACTCATATCACGTATCAATGCTTCATTTTTTAATCACTTTATCAAGTTCCTTTATGTAGATATATGACATTGTTTTCCCATTCAGTGAGTATTTGCATAATTTCCACTTTTTTGGTTATTACAAAAATGTGGCTATGAATATCTGTGTACAAGTTTCTGTGTGAATACATACTTTTGATTCTCTTAGGTATGTACATGGGAGAGGAGCTGCTGAGTCATGCGATAATTCTGTTTAACTTTTTGAGGAACTACTACACTGTTTTCCAAAGCAGCTGCACAATTTACATCACCATCAGCTATGTATGAGGGTTCTGGTATCTGTATCCTCATCAACATTAGTTATTGTACATCTTTTTTCAAATTTGTAATAATAAAATGGTATTTCATTATAGTTTTGACTTGTATTTCCTGTTGGCCAATAATTAGAGAACTGTTTATATATTTGCTGGCTATTTCTGTATTTCTTTTTGGAGAAAGGTCTACTCAAAGTACTGGTTTGTATTTTAATTGTGTATTTTTTCTTACTGTTATTATAAAAATTTTTTAATATAGTTTGGCTAGTAGATCCTGAAATGCACAATTTGCAAATATTTTCTCCATGTGAGCTCTCCTTCTATTTCTTACCACTGTCCTTTGAAAAACAAATATTTAAACTTTAGGAAAATTTAAACTTAGAGGACAATTTTCAATCTTTCACATTTCAGTGTGGTGTTAGCTGCAGGTTTATTGTAGATCTCTTTAGTCAAGTTAAGGAAGTAACCTTAAATTTCTGTATTCCACAAAACCTAAACAATACATTGGCCAATTTTCTATCCTGATTTTGTTTGTTTTGCCATGATTTTGGACTGTTTTCCATGTCAGAGACATTATTTGAATATCCAGCACTTAAGAGTAAGGCACTAAAATACTGAATGGCCGCTATGTACATACAAGGAAAGTTTGTAGGATGGGGGTTTCATCGCAGGGTAATTTGGAATTAAGAGGACCCCTCTGTGGGCAGTTTTTTGGAGCAATCAGTTTCCCTAAGTGAACACTACCTATTTAAGTCCGGGAGAGATGACTGTTAGCCTACACACAGCAAAGAAGAACAAGGAAATGGAGTTTTCACATTCAGTATAGACAAATTCCATACACAACATCTATTAACTCCCCTCTAATATTTCCTTAAGTGTGGAATGATACAGGCACTTTGGTTCAGCCTTTCAAGACGTAAATGTGCGGGGAGGGAGGCTATCCATACGCTTCTATACTAATCTACCAACCCAAACTCCTATTTTTAACCTTACTCTCACTGATATTTTAGAATCTCTTAAGTCCTAAGCTTTTCCAAGAATGAATCTGAAGGTTCTTTTTAACTTTCATCACTATAGATTTAAATTTCAGCTTTCACTTGGCTGCTAAGTCATTCAGTCACTCAACTATTTTCCAGTATTCACATTTTAATGTCATTTCCCCCCCTGTTTTTTCTCTCTGTAACTTTTAATTTCTTTACTGTCATGGGATTTTGTGAAAGAAGAATAACATAAACGCTCAGTTTTTTCAAAAAGACAATTTTTTTGGTTGTTTGCTACCAGGGATTGAGCCACAAAGACTTAAAATGTACATTTCATATGACACTGTTTTTTGATACTTTTAAGGTCGACTACAGGCTCTAAGGCTATGTAACAGATCATATAACATTAGACAGGATGGAAGGAAGGCGAATATTGTCAATGCTGTAAAAGTGTTCAAATGTGATGTAAAGTCAGGATGTCACTATTTTGGCTTTACTTTGATTTGTGTTTAAAATGTCCTATGTTGGGGCCAGGGAGTCTTGCAAGTGCAAGGACCCGGTTCCATTCCCTGGCAAACACATACCATACTGGGCGTGGAGACTCACCCCAGCAGCAATCAGTACCACATACCACAGTGCCGGGTGTGGTGGCTCACGCCTGTAATCCCAGCACTAGGGAGGCAGAGGCAGGAGGATTGCTGTGAAGTGAGTTTGAGGCTGAGCTCAGGGCCAGTCAGAACTACAAAGCGAGAACCTGTCTCAAAAAAATAAATAAATAAAATAAAATGTCTTGTGTTTGAAGTACTGAAATCAACAAAACAGTAACGAGAAAAATATTTAATTTTTTTTCATTGTTTTCCCATTGCTCAAAAGAATTACGCTTACTTAAGAAAAGATTATGAGTAAAATAAATTAGTTAGGAGAGTCATAGTGCAATTGTAACATGGCTGCAAAACCATCTGGCATGTGTTTGATGCCTGTTGGTGCATTTCATGCACTTAACATTACTCCAAATACTCAGTCCTCATGAGAAAGGCCCCCCCTACAACCCGCCCCTCCGCCAGGGCAGAGCCACAGCCTGGAAATCTCGAGACATCCAGGTCTCTGCAAAGCTCCAAGAGGCGTGGAGGCCCCACCTACCCCAAGACAGGTGCGGACAAGTCTGCATATGAGGGTCTGAACGTGTGCCCCGCTCCCCTCTTTTAAGAAACACATCTAGGGCCGGGGAGTTAGCTCAGTGGTTCCGGCGCGGCGCCTGTCTTGCAAGCGCAAGGACCAGGGTTTGATTCCCCGGTAACCACATAACAATACTGGGTGTGGAGACCCACACCCAGCAGCAACCAGTACCACATACCACAGTGCAGGGCGTGGTGGCTCACGCCTGTAATCCCAGCACTTGGGAGGCAGAGGCAGGAGGATTGTGATGTGATTGTGTTTGAGGCTGAGCTGAGGGCCAGCCTGAACCACAAAGCGAGACCCTGTCTCAAAAAACCTAAAAAAAAAAAAGAAAAAAAGAAACACATCTAGAAAATCTAAAGTAAGCAGAGTAGATTATTTCAGTGTTATCTTTTTTGTTAAGTCTCACATGGAACCCAGAGTGTTTGGAGTAATGTAAATCCATGAAATGCACTAACAGGCATCAGACACATGCAAGATGGTTTTGCAACCATGTTACAATTGCACTATGACTTTCCTAACTAGTCTATTTTACTCAAACTATATAATCTTTTAAGTAGGCATAATTCTTTTGAGCAATGGGAAAACAATGAAAAAAAAGTGAAATATTTTTCTTGTTACTGTTTCATTGATTTGAGTACTTCAAACAGGACACTTTAAACACAGGGGCAGGGCACACGTGTGGTGGGGGCGGGGGACATTCATATATAAAATGTTATCATGATAGGTAATGTGAAATAGGTAGGAAATATGCAAAAGGAAAAGGGAAAGGGTGTGGAGGGGAAAGTAAAGAAGGGAAAGAAAAAACTTGATAGAAAAAAAAGGAAACAGGGCCGGGGATTTAGCTCAGTGGTTCCAGCGCCTGTCTTGCAAGTACCAGGGCCTGGGTTCAATCCCCGGTAACCACATACCATACTGGGCGTGGAGACTCACGCCCAGCAGCAACCACTACCACATACCACAGTGCCGGGCGTGGTGGCTCACGCCTGTAATCCCAGCACTCGGGAGGCAGAGGCAGGAGGATTGCTGTGATGTAATTTGGAGGCTGAGCTCAGGGCCAGCCTGAACCACAAAGCGAGACCCTGTCTCAAAAAAAAAAGGAAACAAAGCTCATGTATATAAGGGGCAGGGGGTTGTAAGGAATGGGAAAAATGAGAATGTGTCCTATATGTTATTATTATAGGTAATAATCACATTACTGTCCAAACCTTACAAATGATATTAAAGTGAAAAATGTTTTCTCATCAGCTGCCTTCTTTACACTGAAGAAGAATAAAATGTGATCCAATTTGAAGAATGGACAAGGCAGCAGACTAGACTCTGCCTTTGGTAAACACTATGCAAGAGACATAAAGTATACCTCACCAGTGACTGATTGATGGTAGACTCTGCACACAGAATGACTCCTGCCCCGGCTGGTATCTCGATTTTGTTCCCTGACATTTTGGGGATGGAAGAATGAATGATTTTTACCTGGGAAATCACAGGTGGGGTTTAGATGTTCACATGACAATACTTTTTGGTTTGTTAGTGAGCTTCCTTTAATCAACATTGACTGAGCACCTTTGTATGCCATTCATTTTTTAACCAGTTATAAAATTTCTTTAAACTTGAGCAAATGTTGAGTTTTAAAATTTGGTTCTTATGTATTCTGTTTACTCTTTTCAACTTCCTTTTGGGACATCTAACATTACAAATATACCTTGGAGGATTCCAGTTAGAATTTTACTACTCTTAATTTTTAAAATAGCAACATTAGTTCTACATGTAGCCTAGGTCACAGATGGCAGAAGTAACAGTTATAATAAGTTTTACTTTCCTTACCTACCTAGGGCCTGGTTTAAGGCCCTATATGCTTGAATTTCATACCACTGGCGGCCAGGTAAAAGT
The DNA here is from genome assembly GCA_004026965.1 of Petromus typicus. Taxonomy (NCBI): domain Eukaryota; kingdom Metazoa; phylum Chordata; class Mammalia; order Rodentia; family Petromuridae; genus Petromus; species Petromus typicus. The sequence goes on from PVIR01036396.1 coordinate 5,167, forward strand.
CCCCTCAATTTTGAATGATGGTCATTGTACTGTCGCTTTAATTCAACCTGACAGTTAAAAAAAATGTAGTAGAGACAATCAAAGCTTGTTTCAAAAAATCTTATTAACTTTAATTTTTTAAGGTATAGAGGTATCGTCTAGTACTGATTTTTTATTGTTTTTATTCATCTTCATATTAAATTCCCTCATGTATATAATTGGCTACGTGATATCATTCACTTGATATAATTTACACACAAAAAAATTCACTCACTTTTAGTCAATAAGTAGATAACTTATGACAAATATACTGTCCTGTAATGCACCCATACGATTACAATACAGAATACTTTCTTTCATTTATTGCTAAAAGTTTCCTCTTTTCAGTTGATTTCCGTCTTCTACTGCTGAATTAAGCAACCATTAATCTTTCTCTTTTTTTTGAGACTGGGTCTCGCTTTTGTAGTTCAGGATGGCCCTGGGCTCAGCCTTGAACTCACAGCAATCCTCCTGCCTCTGCCTCCCAAGTGTTGGAATAACAGCCATGAGCCACCATGTCCGGTACTGTGGTATGTGGTTCTGATGGTTGGTGGGTGAGTCTCCACACCCGGTATTGTATGGAACCAGGACCCTTGCACTTGCAAGGCAGGCGCCTGAACCACTGAGCTAAATCTCTGGCCCAGTTTTTTAGTTCTTTTAAAGAAAAGAACTGGATTCTGTGATTATTAAGTTTATTTTAAAAAATGTATTATGGAAACTTATGGCTATACGTTAAAAGAGAACAATGTTTAATGTACCTCCACTATGCAATACTTTCAGTATTTGATCCATCTTGTTTAATAAGCACCCTCGTAAATTTTCTTGCATGTATGTGTACACATGCATGCATATAAGAAGGGCATTTAAAAACAAATTACTGGGTGATTTAAAACTTGGTACCATTCAAGTATTTCTCAGCTATAAATTAAAAATATTCCTGTTTAGAGGAGTTACTCTTAAATATCTGAATGAAGTAGTAATTCAAACTTAAGCCTACGTATCGGAAGGACTGAAAGATACACTTCTGCAGCTTGTAGAACCCTGTGTTCAGACTGCCATGTGCATATGTCCAAGTTCACAGGATCCTGAGACACTAAAAACCTACGAATCACTGCTTTATAACATCTTTAGCCTTAACCTAATTTCTGTAAATTAAACTGTTAGATAAGTTTTATTAAGCTGTCTATACAACTTCAGAATTAGTTTTTAAAAATTTATACAAGAAAGAATGAGTTTTTTGTTAGGATTTTAAAAAACTACTTATTTAGATAGGCATGACGATGCACACACATAATAAAAGAAGAATTTTAAATCAGTACAAAAAGAATAATCTAGTAAATAAATGGTTTGAGGGACAAAGTCTGAAAAAGAATCACTTTAAACATAAATTGGATCTCATATCACTTATAAAATAAATTCAAAATATCTTGAAAACTTATGATTATCCTAAAGAAAATATAGGAAATTAGCTGGGTGTAGTGGCATATGTCTGTAATCTGAGAGGGGGGGAAGCAAATAAAAAATTTTAACCCAGTCTGGGCAAATTAGCAAGATTCTGCCTTAGTATAGCAAAAAACCCTAAAAACAGAAAAATGGCTGGTATGTAACTCAGCATAAAAGCCATGGGTTCAGTCCTCAATACCAAAAGGAAAAAGAAAACAAGTATTTTATAATCCTGATGTGTGAAAGACCATAAAACAAAAGTCAGAGAAGAAAATTTTGATAGATCTCTTTACCTAAAAGCTAAAAACTTTCAAAAACAAAAAAATCTACAAACATTAAAATATGCAAGAATCTATCACACATAATAGGTAAAGTATTAACAATAATTTTATGGGGCCGGGGAGTTAGCTCAGTGGTTCCAGTGCCTGTCTTGCAAGTGCAAGGACCCGGGTTCGATCCCCGGTAACCACATACCATACTGGGTGTGGAGACTCACGCCCAGCAGCAACCAGTACCACATACCACAGTGCCGGGTGTGGTGGCTCAAGCCTGTCATCCCAGCACTCAGGAGGCAGAGGCAGGAGGATTGCTGTGATGTGAGTTTGAGGCTGAGCTCAGGGCCAGCCTGAACTACAAAGTGAGACCCTGTCTCTCAAAAAAAAAAAACAAAAACAAACAAACAAAAAAAAACCCAATAATTTTATGTACAAGAATTTCTATATATAATTTTTAAAAAGACAATTCTAAAAGAAATGGAAAAGCACATGAAACAGCTATTTATAGCAAAAATACAAATAAACACAGAAAGAGGCCTCACTACAAAGCAAAACAACTACAAAAAATAACAAAAGGAAAAAAGATGCCTCCTTAATAAGAACATTAAAGTACTATTTTCCATATATAAGAATGGTAAATGCTTAAAACAAAAATTTCATTTCCATACCAGATAAGATAAACTAGTCGAAGTTTCTTTCCTATCTTACACAACCATGTATCTAGACAAAGTACATGAGCAAATGTTTTCAGCAGTAAAGACGAAGACAGAAACTCATAGATAAGGAAAATTCATAAGGTAAATATTCCGATCTCTTGTAAGTGCAGTTTCCTGACTACAGTGAGCTGAGCTGTACTGCAGAAGAGTGGTTTGCAGAGTTCATGCCAAAGCTCTACACCAAATTTCAGAGCACCTGCAGTCCCTGCAACTGGTGTGACAGAGCTAAGAGCAGCATGACAACAGCCTCTCACAGACCCTGAGCAGGTCTTCCATGAGCTCCGGGCTGAAGGTCTGGTTGCAGGTGCACAGGATACACCAACCAAGGTTGACCGAAGAGCATCGAGTAATTCAGGGTGACAGCAGAACAGACACTAAAGTGTTTAAGGAATGTTTAAATACCAGCCAATCCTAACGCCAGAAGCCACCTGAGACATCATATATTAGGAATAAGCAGCACAATTTTGAGTAATGCCTCTTCTAAACCAATCCCAATAAAGAATGAAACCAAACTCTGACAAAATCCCAGGGGAAATAGCTTGACGACAGAGAACCTTCAATTTTTCCCATATGCCCCTGACAAATTACCAAATCAGACCCATACAAGTGCATGACACTAATTAAACTGCTTACAAAAAACAACTATCCTTCAGAAGAAAATAGAATCCTGAATATGTATAACGTACCATCCACAATATCTAATATTCAAGAACGGTTACTAGGAAATAGAAGAGGGAAAAAATGTAGTCATTTATAGACAATGGGGAAGGGTAGCTGTGAGAATAACAAACACTTGAAAGCAACTGTTATAAATGTTTAGTAACATAAAAATATGTACTGCAATGAATAAACTGTAGGCAACCTCAGCAGTCAGTAAAATTACTTTTTTTTTTTTAGGAATTCAAACAGGAATGCTCCATCTGGAAATACAGTAACAGAAATAAAAACTCACCAAGTAAGTTTACTAGCAGATTGAAGGCAGAAAAAACAGTAAATCTTTAGGGATCAATAAAAAGCAATAAAGCTCCTCAATAAAAGCCAAGTAACTTCATACACAGCAATGACAAGGATATAAAAGAAAGCATACAAATGCACTCGGTGATGATCTAAATGAACTTGTCATCCCGAGCTGAAACAGTACTCATGTATTTGATATAAAACAGTGTCTCAAAGTCTCTACTGTTAAATCTTTAAAACATATCTTCCCCAAGAGTAAACTATACATTTAACAATTTATACTGACCATCTATAAATATACATAAATTTATATGTAAATTAACGAACATTTTCCTGTTCTCCTTTAAAGAGTAAAATACAAGTTCTGAGTGAAAGGGAATAATGTACGATTGTTCCTCCACACTGGTGAGGCCCACATTAGTGGACTTAATTAATTACAGGTAGAAAACATTAAGGAAAAAAATTGTGTCTACACTAGACATGTACAGACTTTTCAAAAATTATTCCTTATGCAATACAATTACTTACATAGCATTTGTATTGTATTAGGTATCAAAGGAATCTAAAGATGACAAAGTACATAGAAGGATGTACATTAGATTATATGCATATATTATTACACCATTTTATATAACAGACTTAAGCTATGCACTTTGGAATACAAATGGGTTCTAGAGTCAGTCCTCCACAATACTGAGAGGTGACTATACATACACACACACACATATATACATACACACACACACATATACACATACACACTCACACACACACACACACACACACACACACACTTTTTTTTAAAGGGTCTTGCTTTGCAGTTCAGGCTGGCCCTGAGCTCAGCCTCCAACTCACAGCATTCCTTCTGCCTCTGACTCCCAAGTGCTGGGATTACAGGTGTGAGCCACCACACCTGGCATTGTGATATGTGGTATTGACTACTGGTGGGCGTAAGTCTCCATGCCCACTATTGTATGTGGTTACCAGACAGCCTTTCCACTTTCAAGACAGGTGCCGGAACCACTGTGCTTTATAGTTTAGGCTGGACCTGAACTCACTATGTAGAGCAGGCTAGCCTCAAACTCTCGGTAATCCTCCTGCCACTGTCTCCTGAGTGCTGGGATTACAGGCATGAGCCACTACACCTGGCTTTGCAATACACGTTATCAGAGATCAAACTCAGGTCTTGAACTTGCCAGGCAGATAACAGAATCACTGAGTTAAATCCCCTGCCCTGAGGTGACTATTATAATTTTAGACTTTTCAAACTAATTGAGTCAAAAAGGGAACTAGTTTTAAGCAGTTCTCAAGAATGACCCAGAAACATTAAAAATATAACAAAGTAGAAAATCTGATATAATGAGGAGAAAGTTTTGATTGCTGATAAAACAAGGAATTCAATGCAATATTTACAGCTTCAAAAGGGTCCAAGGCATCCGTGCTAGTTACCATGAATATAAAGGTGAGTTAAAAGGATTTCTGCCACCAATGGCATACAATGAACAAAGAAGAATATGAACACAAATGGTTATAAGTGAATGTATTAAAGTGTCAACACTGATTACTGTGTACAGAGTGAAGGGAAATGAAAATGAAGACATGAGTGTGGTTCCAGAGTAATGAGGGCCTGACTCACAAAGGCAAGAGAAGACAGGTCCAGTTCAGAGCCTATTCTGAGGCTATAGGACTTAAGTTATGAAACAGAAGTAGATCTTATTAAGAGGAGGAAAAAAAAAAAAACCCAGAAAAATTTCTGAATTTCCAGCTACTAAGAGAAGCCTAATAATATACCCAGGGAAGATAAAAAGACAAGCATATTTGAGGAAGAAGATAAATTTGGATTTATTGAGCAAAAGATGACAATGAACAATCAAAGTGAAATCTGGGAACCAAAGATCTTGGTAATAATATTTCTTGAAAAAGAACATTATTGAGCTCCTATACATTCCATGCACAACAGTAATTAACCCTTACAGTAATTATACAAAGTAGACATTATTCATTTTATAGACTAGAGAATGCAGGCTGGTAAGATAGCTGAGATTTCACTCTAGGTCTGTCTGACACAGAGCTAACTCTTTAAAAGTGGAAACTCTTAAGAGTTTGACAATACACACCTACTATAAATGACCTCCAGTTAAGTCACATTTTCTGTGCCTTCCTTTTCCTATTCAAAAACAAAATGAGTAAAGAAATCTAAGGTAAGTAAAAAATGGTTCTAGAACTTAGTGACACAATTTACTTGCTATCACAAACTAACATAATTTGAAGGTTCACAGAAATTTACTATATTTCCTAGCAAATAGTTAGATATAATGTGAAACAGCAGTAATTACTCCCTTCACCTTGTCAATTTTAAAGGATATCTTTTATATTTTATTCCTGGATGGTATAGTGAAAGATACATTTTGTAGTACAACTCTAGTAAAGGTACAAAAGTAAAGTTCTTTTGAGGGGAAATTTTGGACTTTTTAGAGAAATTACTAGAATTCATTAGTCTTTTCAGGGTAGTTTGTACAGGTTGAGCATTCATGATCTGGTATCAGAGAGGCTTCAAAATTTGAAATTTTTGGGCACAGACCCTGGGCCTTATGTGACAGGGAAGAGTCAAAATGTGCTAGAGTAGAACTACTGTATAAATTTCTTTCAAGCTTTGTGGATAATATATATAGCAAAATAAATTTCATTTTTAGAGTTGGTCCTAATCTCAAGATGTCTCATTATATATAATACAAATGTTTCAAAATCCTAAAAAAATCTGAGACCCAAAATTCTGGTCCCAATCATTTTCAGGTAAGAAATACTTAACCGGTAACTTTATTAATTTTTTAAACAAAAGAACACTCTCTAGCAAAAAACAAAACAAAACACTACTGACAAGTGTTTAAAATGCCAGGTGAACATTTTTGTTTTATATACCCTCAAATGAATTCCCAATGGTTTTCTAAATTAAAAATTTACAATTAAAATGAAAAAAACCTTCTTACAAAGTCAAAAAAATAATGTCACCTAAGAAATATTTTACAAATTCTATCCAACTAAGAAAAATATCTATATGTTTCCTATCTACCTCTCAAAATGTAACTATAGCAGTTTCTCATCTTTAGCAGTATTTTTCTCAAAACAGTTTAGCTTATTTTTATCAGACCTATTAGTTTTCAAGATGGACCATGCCACAGACAGGCTGATGTTTTATAACAACGACTGCTCCTATCACAATAGCTGCTCTAGGAAGTATTTTTAATAAATGAAGTATTTAGAGATACTGTAGCAACATCAGATTGAACAAAATTATGACTCATTGTCTTTTATTCTGCATCAAAATAAATGAACTTTTCTGTATAACATATTTCTTGGAAATTTTCAAAGATGTTTTAACAACCCCAAAGGCCTTTAAAATACTGCCAATATTTTACCAAGGAGAATTCTTTTAAGCAAAAAGTTAAAACACAAAACAAAACAAGAATAAGACCTTGAAATGAGTCATATATTTAACTCGGAAACGTTTTTATTCTATAAAAACACTTTTAATAATAAACTCTTGAGGAGCACATTTAACTAGAAAATAACCCTAAAGGTTTAGAAAAAATAGGAAGCCAGTACACTTCATTTTAATGATATCAGAATCTATTTCACTGTAAACTCAGTGATTATCAGGCATGAAAATCAATGCCCAATTTAAAATGACACACAGCATATGTGAAAAAGCCAGTTTCCCCTGCCAGCAAGCAGCCTAAATGTTAAGTAAACCAAAGGCTGGAAGGGATTAGTTGAAATGTCAAAAGACAACCTTTTACTTTTACCTGCTCATCCTTATAAATACATCCTTAGCCCTCAGGGATGCTTTCTGAGAAACAGTTTCAATGTGAAGCACCAAAAGGCCCAGGGCAAGCTCTGCCATCTTGTAACTGTCAAAGAGATTAGTCTTTGATCTATTTGGGAGGTCATGCCCACATTCACATTAGTTATTTAGTCTAACAACATTATACCTGTTGACCAATGCTTCTTTAATGCACAATGGGACAGACATTTTATATTATGGAAGTTAACCGAATGCTTTTTCTAAATTTTGACATAAAGTAAACACCATAAACCGAACTCAAGTGTGGTTTGGAAAGATGATCTTTTAGATCATTTAACATTACTTTTCAAATACATTTTATAAGCCTTTCCCCAAAATAGAAAGAAAGCTCTATTTAATAGTACTCTGGAAGGAGTTTAAACCGCTCTCCTGTCCCCCATCCCTAATAAATTAGTGGATGGGTAGTTTTGGAGAGTTTGGAGAAGCGTGAGAACAGAAAGAAGGCAAACTATCTTTATCAAAGGTTGCAAATTGGAGCCCTATAGTTTAGTTTTGTGTGTGCCTTACTGTAGCTTAAAATAGTGAGAATTACTTGCCAACACTCAATATTTGATTATTTCAGCACTATCCTCAATTAGCTCAATCATGTAAACAACCTGTTTCAGTCATGTAGGTGCTGGAGTCTGCAACTCACTGGTTCAGATGTTCCATATATTCCCACAAATTTCTTTTCGTAAATGGATTTCAAATTAAAAAAAAAAAAACTCCCTTCGTCTGGTAACTTGGTAGTTTCTAGAAAACTAATCCACACCCCAGTATAACCTAATTTACATAAGAGATACTGTATAGCAAACATTCATAATCAAGACTAAAGTAATAATTTCAACATTCAAGATACTGAGGCCAGAGGATCGCTGGGAGTTCAAGGCCAGCCTAGACAACATAATGAGTTCAAAGTCAGTCTAAACCACATAGCAAGACCCTTTCTCCAAACAAACTAAAAGAAAAACTAAGGTGGTATTTACAGAACTATGCAAAACATATTCAAGCAGAAATCAGTGTTCTGCTTTTTACCATTACAATACACTCTCAATTTAAGTTCCTTAGATTTTTCATGCTATAATTTTATTAGAAAGAGTATAAGTAGTGGACTACTGACAGCAGTAATAGATAATATAGTGAAAAGGATTATATTTCACATGCTAACAAGTGTAGGCCACAATTTTGAACACTGGATTATTTTTTCCAATTTCAGTTAAACCTAACAGTGTTGGCCTATTTAGCTTCATCTCGTTTTTTTGAACAATCTCATTTTTTTGAAATAGCTTCTGAAGAGATAAATAGTGTGACAAGTATGAGCTGGACCTATAAATGCATACTTTACCACTAACTTCAGGAAAGGTGGCAGATTTTTATCCCAATTTATATAATATGTACTAAGATTTTAATAATAAATGCCCCTTGAAAGCAATCAACATAGGCAGAATAGAGTTTATTTCCCTTATCTGTAAACTTGAAGACAAAAGTTCAAACTCTCAAATCAGACAAAACACAAGTACCCAGCCAAACCCACTAATTAAAACTATTAAGAAAACTCTGCTTCAGAAAAATAAACACATTTGTCTAGCAAACACTCAAAAAGAATAGTTTTAACTCTAGCCAAGGTACAGGGCTGAAAACCTAAACATTTATAGCAAACCAAATCTGGAAGACAGAGACTGTGCATTAGAGACTTTTACTGCTCTGTATCATCACAGTATAAACACTTTTATCACTGTATCACAATATAAATTCCAACAGTTAATGTTCTAAACTCAGCATAAGATCTCATATGTAAAATAATTTAGCTAGATAAAAAGAATATAGCTGGTTTTATTTCATCTGGCATATTTTCAAAATTTCTGAAACACTAAGTAAACCAAATATAGTATTTTTTAATGAAGGAAAAGAGTTTCTGCCAAGTATTAAGATGCCAGGGTCCCTTTTAAATATATTTCTTAAAAATGTATTCGAAATAACTTTCAATTATTACTTATTTTATCATACTAGGACCTGACTACGTTATCACATGAATCAAGTCATAGTAAGGCAATATAACTTATTTTACATGTTTTAATATTGCTTTGGATAAAATGTCTTTTGCAGAAAGATCTGTATTCAATTTGATATAATAATTGTCACTGTTGAAAAAAATAATGGCAAACGATTTTTCAAATAGGGCTATGAGTGTGGCTCATGAATACAGTGCTTTCTTGGCACGTGCGAGACCCTGGTTTGCCCCAAAGGAAGGAGTGAGAGGCAAGGAGAGAAAAAGAGAGGGAAGGGAGCAAAAGGGAGGGAGAGGAAAGAAGGAGATGGAAAGAAAAAGAGGAAGGAAGAAGGAAAGGAAGAGGAGGCGGAAGAAAAAGCAAAGCGAAAAAGAAAAGACAGCATATATTGTTTTTGTATTAGGTGTCTCCTATGGTCCACATGCTCGCACGGACTCGACCTCACTGGTTAAGAATGATTCAGCTTGTGGCTACTACCCAGAATACTTTATTGAGTGCTGTACTCAGTAACATTTAAGTATGTCCTGGTAAATGCTTTGACAATGATGCAAAAACATCTCATTCAGGATGCAGCATGAGAGCTTGGATTTTATTATTATGAAAACAAACTGTCAAGCGCACAGGACCAAAGTAGAAATTAATATTTTCTTACTAAAATAAAAAGTTAACACTTTAAAACATGCAAGAAATCTTTATATGTCTATCCTGTAAAAGGCAACATATGTATGCTGTCCATGTTAAAACACTACTCAGACAAACCTGAAAATGCTTAAACGGTCATCTCTAGAAAACAACACTATTCGTGCTTATAGTCTATTTTGATGAAAGCACCTCAGTGAGAAAAGCGCAAGGCTCGGGGTCATGGCTTCGACACCTGTATTCATACAGCTCTCTGTCGACGTTTTGTCTTCGGTTACAAAAAAGGAAAGAATTCCTTCTAACTTTACCTCAAGGAACTGGTTGAATACATGACGGTAAGAAGAAAGCATTAAAACTTGATACAGAAGCAGAAAGTGGGGCTAGAAAGCCACTGCTTGCCTCATATTGCTCAGACCCAGTGTATGTTTTAGTGAACTATACAGTCTGTTGTAATACACTTTTCCACGGACAGGAAAAAAGCTTAAAGGACTCTGCTCGTTATGTAGCCATTGCCTTAGGTTGCTGAACCCAGATCAGAGTTTTAACACTTAGTTCTGAGTGACAGGCATGTTACTTTAGGTCTATGGAGTGGCTGCCCTTCCATTAATTATCAGCGGAAACATACAGTGGCAGGGTAAGAGTGTTGAAACAGTTTTGAAACAGATATTTTTCTAAATAGCTTCCACAACTGATCCTAAGCCTTCTGAGCAACAAGGCCTGGGATTAGCATTTTGTACTGAATATCTTTCATAATACTTTGCAGTCACTCTGCCACCTACCATCTGCTT